>JABUQX010070570.1:0-14340 GCA_015478945.1 Trachelipus rathkii | reverse complement strand
CATTAACCGCTTCATATATATATATATATATATATATATATATATATATAATATATATATATATATATATATATATATATATATATATATATATATATATATATATATATATATATATATATATATTATATATATATATATATATATATATATATATGTATGGAGAGAGATATATATATATATATATATATATATATAACATAATATATACATATATATATATATATATATATATATATATATATATATATATATATATATATATATATATATATATATATATATATATATGTGTATGTGTCTCTATATAATCTTTTATATATATATATATATTTTTATATATATATATATATATATATATATACTAATATATATATATATATATATATATATATATATATATATATATATATATATATATATATATATATATATATATATGGGGGCTTGAGTGGAGAGGAAGGGAAAAAGACTGGAGTGGGGTGAATTAAAAGTGAGAGGTTATTAGAACTAGTAGCGCACTCGAAGAGATGGAAGTACCTCCCAATGGGCTATGGTATATAGGGTATTTCTCAGGATATTCCAGTATCCAATGGTTCGCCTTTTTCTTTTGCATTCATATCCACACTCCTTTTCCAGACAACACCTTACAGGCATTACCTTATATCCCTGTGTGTGGGGTGAAAGAATTTCCCACAACGTATGTTCTGTGTGTCGTAGAAGGCGACTAAAGGGACAGTGGTAATTGGGTTGGCTACGTACTACCACTTATCTCTTGCCAGGAATGCTGATGCATGCCTCAGAGAAGGTCGTCATCGCCGCAAGTGATCTTCTATCTTTCGGCGAAAATGTATGAATCGTATGGGTA
This sequence comes from Trachelipus rathkii, assembly GCA_015478945.1. Classification (NCBI taxonomy): domain Eukaryota; kingdom Metazoa; phylum Arthropoda; class Malacostraca; order Isopoda; family Trachelipodidae; genus Trachelipus; species Trachelipus rathkii. The sequence continues at coordinate 13,472 of JABUQX010070570.1, read as the reverse complement.
CATGGAATGTCAGAGCAATAAATGAAGAGGAGAAGAGGAGAAGAGGAGAAAGGTTATTTATGTATTTAGAAAGAATAAATTTGATTTATTCTCTGTGACTGAAGCAAGGTGAAAGGAAACGGTGAGGATGAATGTTGTGATGTGAAATGTGTGTGTGTGTGTGTTGGTATGGAAAGGAATGAAATGAGGAGAGAAGAAGTTGCGATTCTAGTGAGTGACCTGTGGAACAAAACTAAGATGGATTTTGTTTGTGTGAGTAATAGAATTCTAATGGTTGAATTTAAGTTTGAAAAGGTCAAGGTATGTGTGGTTGTAACATATGGTCCATCTGAGGGTGATGTTGAGGAGAGTGCGATTTTCTGGGATAATCTGAATGATGGTTTGGATGGGGTAAGTAGGAGCTTCAGATTAATAGTGTTGGGTGACCTAAATGATTGGATAAGTGACCAAAAAATGGATGGTATAACAAGTTACTTTTGGGTGACGGGAAAAACGAGAATAATAGGGAGGTGATTGATTTCTGTGAGGATAGAGGCATGTGTGTAAATAAAATATTCTTTAAACACAAGAGTATTCATAAGTACATTATACTAGAGTTGGTGTCGATATAGATGGTATCGAAGTGAAAAGTATTATTGATTGTGTGTTTATGAAGAAGATGTTGAAGTATGTGTTGGATGTTAAATCAGTGAGAGGGTTGGGGATGGGATTATCAGATAATTATGTTGTTTTATGTAATATTAAGTTAGTAGGGGTTTGAATGGAGAAGAAGGTAATAAGGAAGGAAGTGGGAAGAATTTTAAGAATGTGAAGTTAGTTGAACAAGGTAATAAAGCTAAGTATTTAAGAGCGCTTGCATATAAATCAGTTGAAAATGAACAAGTTGAAACTGAAAAAATCTGGACGCAAATGAAGGAAGCGTTTGTTAGTAGTGCAAGAGAAGTATATGGATGTGATAAAGTAGGAAATAAGAATGTTAACAGTGAGTAGTGGAATGAAAAGGTAATGTAAGCGGTTAAAAGTAAAAAAAAAGGAAGCGTAGTTGAATGTACTAAAAGCCAATGATGAGGTCTCAAAAGAAAGGTGTTTGGAATTTTATAAGTAGGAAAAAAGGAAGAATAAAAAAAGATGCATACGTAGGAGGAAAATTAAAATAAATTAACAGTAGAATGGCCCTTAATTTTCATCCTTCGACAATTGCTGTTCCACTAAATAAAAGAAACATCTCTATCAAAATTTCGTCACCATTGAACTACATTACGAGGACCCCCAAGGGGCCCAAAATTCCATATTTCACTTAATAATTAGCATGCATTTTTAACACGATTATTACATTACGAAAATGTTTTATAGCAGGTTAATGATACTGAGAAATCGAAATATATATATATATATATATATATATATATATATATATATATATAACTTATAAAAATATATATATATATATATATATTCTTTGATATATATATATATAAATAATATATATATATATAAATATATATATATATATATATATATATATATATATATATATAGATATATATATATATATATATATATATATATATATATATATATATATATATATATATATATATATATATATATATATATATATATATATATATATATATATAATATATATATATATATATATATATATATATATATATAAATATATATATAGATATATATATATATATATATATATATATATATATATATATATATATATATATATATATATATATATATATATATATATATATATATATATATATATATATATATATATAATATATATATATATATATATATATATATATATATATATATATATATCAATTACAAAAATTGTTCAAATTATTATTTATTTGAAACATACAGTAGACTATTGAAGATAATTGGATTAAACTTCTTCAGTTGAGTAGTTTTAGTAGATTTTGGGTACTGTTTTCTGTATCCACTAACAATTTGAATTATGTATTGTTTCTCTGTTTTGTCCTTGCCTAAAATTTTCTGAAATTCTTGAATTAGCTTTACTCATATCTCAGTTACATCGTTAACAACTACAATGCATTTGAACAGTTTCATTCCACTTGGAAGTTCTCATCCTCTTTCCCAGTAGACGGACTCAGAAAATTTGTTCAGAAAATTTGTAGGAATTTTAAATCTTGAGAACATTGCTTTGGAATAAGCTATAATAAAGTATGAAATATCCTTTGCCTTTAAATCATGGAGGTGTTCATGTTTGACAATCTATCTTTTCATTCGGTTGTCATAATCATTGTCTTCTATTGTCTTCATTCTAGTAGCCATTTTTTTGTTTAATGTCTAGTCTAGTGGAACATCATCATCAAAAATTGCGAATGCCGCAGTTTCCGAATTTTTTCATGGCAGCATTACTAATATCTGCGTCAAATTCTTTATACTCGATTATGTTCAGCAGAAAATTGAAATCAAGATATGGAGCTTTAACGGCTAATGGTGCCAAAAACCAAGATCGCAAATAAAGTCTGATAAGAAAAACACATTCTTCTGATTGAATCTTTCTCTCGTGTGGTCATGTTGAATTGATCCTGGAATAAATATATTTTAAAGGTGTAAATAGCCTTTGCCATCCACCGACCGTGGCTCACACTGCCAAGAATGCAAAATGAGACTCAACGTTGGGGGCTGCCGCTAAGGAAGATCACAACTAATTCTAATAATTCCCAATAATCATCTCGGGGCTGTTTCAGGCGTAACTGAACTTCAAGAAATTCCATCATATTACCACGGACATCTTCTATGACATCGTCTACCCCATTACGGTATTTCGTACTGTCTAAGGTCCACCAACTATCTTTAAATCTTTTATATATTTTTATATCTGATCGAAATGTTGCTCCCATTATTGTATCAAAAATACTTTTAAAACTATCTCGAAGTTGTGATGTTTACACGGAAAATAGAGTAAATCACGTTCAAACATTTTTTCAAAGTTTGCACAGGCACCATTTACTCTTCCGATGTTGCTTGCAGTTGTATCGAAGCACAATGCTTGTATCTTTTCCTCTATGCCCCAATTTTGTGGTGCTCGAAAACGGCTATAGCTTGATCTTCTCCTGTACCTGAGGAATTTCAGATATACCTAATAATTGTTATTTGCCCTGAAACGAAACTATTATTGGTAGTCGATCAATTTTCTCCGCACCACATAAAGCCGGAAGAAGCTTGCTATCCCAGTGTAAGACCAATGCGTTGCACCCCGTTAGATTAAATTGACATTTAATTTCCTCTTGCCTCTGCTTCTTGAATCCCTTCCGTCGATGTTGAAATGATATGCGATTAATATTAAGCTTGTAGTATCATACTTGAAAGTTTCTACTGCGGCCATTAACAAGGGAACCACGTTCCGATCGCTAATTTTACATTTAGACGGGGTGTGAAAAAATCTAACATATCTTTTCTCATTGAAGTACTTGGTTCACTTTCCCTCTGTGTATCTCTTGTGTCTGACTCTGATTTTTTATTTCCACTATCGCTGCCTGATATTGGTGATATCTGTACAGTGACACGTTTCGTTCCATTTCGTAGATCCTCTTATGTCTCTCCGCTTCCTGTTCTTTTCATTTCCTTTTATTCTCTTCACGTGATGAATGTTTTAGATCAATGCCAGCCATGGAACCAGGTCACTCTTTCTTGCGTTGCAATAATAAATATTGAATATCCTCTTTATTCTTAAGGATATCCAGCTCATTTTCAGGAGCAACATCAAATAAATTATCCATTGTGTCTTCAAATGTTGCACGTTTTTTGGTTTCCATTTCAGATACTCTTTTTAACCTCTTTCGTAAATCTGTTCATTCTTAATACAGTGATGTAATTTTACCAGCACAGTGATCTATACGTTTTGTGGGAATGCGAGCTTTCTCACAAAAAGTGATAACTTCTTTTGCGACTAGGGTTGTACTTTCTTTGAGGTTTAATTTAAATAAACGTAAATTGAAGAATGAGACGCCAAGTACTTGCCGATTGGAAAGTAGTTTTGCTCCAATAATTTGGTTGTTGATGTTTCCGATGAGACTTATATTGTAGTCTTTACGTAAATATGGTGATATCATTGTATTACAAAATACCTACAAAAACATTATTATTATTATTATTATAAATATATGCAGGATAGCATATCATCTGAAATATTACACAAAAATAACCTACAAACATAATAACTCATTATAATACTTAATTATTCAATATATATATAAATATTAAATATTATATAATTATTATCTATTATTATTATCTAACTTATGAAAATTACTTATAATATTTATAATACTTAATTATTATTATATATTAATATTATCAAATTATTATTTAATTAATTAATTATTATAAATATTATTTACCTTTATTATTACTAAAATTAATAATAATAAATAATAATAATAAATAATAAAATAATCCACAAATAATAATAATAAATCAATAATAATAATCAATAATAATCAATAATCTTGAAGAATTCTTCAACCATAATTCACATCCAATAATAATACACTAAAATAAAAAACAACGAAAATAATAAATAAATAATAATAATAATAATATAATAATAATATAATTAATAATTAATCAATAATAATCAAATAATAATAAAAATAATAAAATAATAAAATAGCACATATATAAATTCATTATTATTAAATATATATATTAACTATTATTATTATATATATTATTATTATATATTATTATTATTATTATTTTTATATTATTATTATTGATTATCCACTAAATTTTACGGGAGTAAACCACACCCAAAGATATATATACACAAAACTACTCATAACGAAGACTCGCAATACAACTCCATTGTTGCCTTAGAAAGTCAGAGGTTCTAAATAAGCAACCCCGACGATACAATCTGGAATCTTACACTACAAAACACTCACATAATACATTCAAATTACAAAATACAGACTAACTACAACAATTTGATTATAGGTAAATAAATAGGTTAAGCATAACATATAGTTGTAAATTCAATTCCTTTCAGATAATTGTTCTTTACTTTATTTAGGAAAAATTCTCTGCAAAGGAGATATTTGATTGAACTAAAATTTTCCCAAAATTAATTGTACATGGAATGGAATGGAACACTTTTGAGAGTTAGAAGTATAAAATAAAACACTTAAATTTTTTAATACAATTAAGGGCCACTCTAATGAGCAGTTTGGAAGGAGGATAAATGAGAACTTACAAGGGAATAGGAATCTCTTCTGCAAGGAAGGCGAAAGGGATAAAGAAATGAGAATCAGGCGAAATATGCGAAATAGAATAATAAATAGGGATGACGCTTTCGTAACTGATTAAATGGATGTGAGAAGAGGGTGAAGGGAACACGTCGTAAATCTGCCTAACATTGGCATTATTGAAGAGGTGATAGTGAATGTGTGTGGGTTTGATGGTGCAAGAAGGAATAGGATTTGGGATGAGATATTAGTAAGGAAGGAAAAGGTTAATTGCGGTTAGAAAGTAGATGACAACCAAAGTTGAAAGAATGATAAATCCGCAAAGGCAAATAGATGCAGAAATTACTGTTGAAATAGATTAAGAACGGAGGCAATATGAATGATTGAGGTAGGATTTGGACTTTGTGTAACAAAGCAAGTCTATGAAGAGAGGACAATAGTAAACGAAACGGGATCGGAGGAGAGCAGTAATAATACCCTCAATAATAAAGGGTAAAGAGAGATAAGGGAGAACTGATAGGAATTATAAGGACAAATTAGTTTAAAGAGTGTTGTCGAGAAAAAATATATGCTGGATATGTTGGAACTGCATTCACGACTTTCTATAAGTAAGTTGTAATAATATGAAGGTAATTAATGAGTGGTAGAAAAAATTTGGTGGATCAGATTTTTACAATTGAAACAAATAATTAGAGAAAATGAAAGATAGAGGAGAAAATAAATAAATGTCATTACGTTATTTTATAATATTTGCAACGGGAACATATATAGGAAACTTAATAAAAGCAAAAAGTTCAAATACAGGCAAGTGTTAGCTGATATTTGGTGTTGGGTGATTAGGCTTAACACTGAAATGGAAATCAAAAGATGTAAATGACAAAGATAGTGAAACAATGCTGCGAGAAATAAATGAAAATTGAAATGATTTGTTAATATTAATAGCGAGTGGTAGGATATTCTATATGTACTCCTAATGGTTATCAAATTTATTAAATGGATAGACTTAAAGAAAAAAACAAAGAGTAGCGGTGGCCAAGAAGAAAGGTAGTTAGAATGTATGATAGAATAGAAGAGAGTGGAGATAACCCACTATATATGCGGGATAATTTAAATGTAATTGTGTAGAGACGAATCTGAAAGAGAACATTTGAAGAAGATGGTAGGACAGATTTGTCAGATATTGTAAAAAAGAGGAGATTAGAGAGCAAATATAGGAAAAGATAAAGTAATATACATAGTGGATGAAGAAGAGGAGGTAAGACCGCGTGTGCAAGCATATGTAGATGGTGAGACAGCTGACAAGTGCCTTAGTATATAAATAAATTTAGATATATGCCTAAGTAGTACTCAACAGAATTCTCGAGACTTAATGACTATAGACAATGAACGATCACAGCTGGATACGAACTGGTCTCAGCAACTTCTAGAAGGCCACATTAATAAAACCTAAAAAAACAACAAATTTCAATCTTCTTATATTTCCTAGACAACATAACAACATTCAATATTGAGTGTCTCCCCTATGTTATAAGACCAGGAACGCATTAGGGCAACTGTATTATAAGGAAAAGTATGCCTACTATGAGTACATAACACCCCGCCCCATTTCTCAAGCCACTACCTCAGGCATCATAATCGTATGTGACGGGAATAATACCCGAATATTGGTATCGCAAATTAAGAATATAAATCGGACACTGCTGAGTCGATTTACTATGCTTTATTGAAAGGAATGAGTCACTACACGTATAGTACGAATTAAAGTAATTAGATATAATACCCCTACCCAACCTACTTTTCCAAGCACACTGATGCAAAACATACTTTTGATTTCATAGGAAAGCGCGAAGCGAGCTCAAGTAGTAAACCTAGTATAAGTTTTGATGACAACCGAGTCATTACAGCTGATTACGCCGTAAGCGGGGCGACTTCAACACGTTAATGGATTTTAGAAACAGCAACTTAACATAGCACAATTTTGCGTGGCCGGCTATACCACATTATCAAAAAAACTTATCAATGAACGGGATGTACAAACACAGGAGATTAAAAAACATCCAAAAAATGAGAAATTACACCCATGAAGTATTTACTTTACAACGAAACGGTACACAGAATCCCATAGGCACCAAGACGAATGGGAGATCACTTTAATTATAGAGGCTTCAATCGACTCGAAATCCTGAAACCCCATCCAACCCCAATACACATCTAGTAACGGGAGGTGACAGAGACATCGCTATATATCATTCCCAATTTGCACGCCTTAACCTTTAAATGTGTCAAACAATAACGATCCTACATTCCACAAATTGTACTCATGCCGCAATAACGTACCAAGGGTCGGATGGGGTAACCTTCGACCAAAAACCTAAAAATGGACTAAATAGAAGAGAACTTGAAATTTAGTGAAACGAACTTTTAAATGATAACAACATATATATAACATAAAAAATAGAAAATGTGGAAGGATCGTGACTTTCAACTAGCCAAGCAAACGGTTGATGAAACCTATAACTCGAGCAGGCCCCGAGACCAAAGACTGCGAAGCCCAGATTGACAATAAAACACTCAATAAACATAAATTTCACCAACGGGAGCTAGGACTTAACAGATATCGAATCCTCCCTTCAAATTAGCACACGCACTTCCTTTACTATTTAGGCAACATTCAGCAATAACCATCCAACATGTCCTTCAACAAGACCGCTAACATCCAAAGTGAGCAGGTGAAGGGGTTCCCCACCCTCACCTCTAAAAATGGACAGAAAACTGAAAATATTACGGTGAACACGATATAATAAACGAGAATAATGAAAATAGAATGCGTGCCTTAAAACACACCAACAACGAGACGAACAAAATCAGAGCCGAAAGTCCAGTAGGATAAGACGAGAAGCCAATATGGCATTCTCATCAGGCATCCACCAACATCCATATCAGGACAAACTGAACAGAGTGATCCATCAACATCAAAACATGTTCCAATGATGCTAGAACACTCAATTCTCTGATAATTGGTTTCAGAACACCAAAAACTAATATATGAGGAGATTCTCCCTGGAGGGGCCTCCCATAGAAAAAAAGACAAAGAGACACAAAGCAGCAGCCAGAATGCAAAAGACAAAGAAGATTGACGGAAGGAAAACAAGACAACAAGAAAAGGAATAAAAAAGAACGAAAGAACAGAAAATCTCAACTATGAACAGAGCAAATCCAGCATAAGAGAAAACAATTTAACCGGAGCCGGAGCACAAGCCAGAGTCTGAGTTGAACGGAAGGAACGAATTGGATTCTGGCTACCAATCACATATAATCAGGAAAAATGTGTGACCTACCAGCTAAATCTCATCTCACTATTAGAAAATGATCAGAATCCGGCAGGATAAACCTGGTCGAGAATATTCATTGACACATCATGACAAATCGAAGTAACTAACACGGAGACTCTGAGAGGAGACCCATACCCATGAAACACAGAAATGAAAAAGCACAAAGAACTGACAATAAAATGACACGAAAAGATAAGAAGAAGAAGAAAAATAATCTACGTAGGACAAGAATACAAATGGAACAATGAGAAGAGTTAGAAATCGTTACCGAGATGTAAGCGCTGGCGGAAGCCATGTCTAATAAAACATGTACTAATAGCAATCAAAAATAATTGGTGATACCAATAATACATTTTTCAATGAACGAATAGAGCAAAATAGAATAACGTAAGTACTCAAAACACTCAATTAGAGGTAAAACCGTGACAACTCAACGAACAGGAAATAACCCACGGAAAACATTATCTTTATTATCAGAAAAAAAACAAATTTAAACCTAAAAGAATAGAATATTTAGTGAAAAACTAATTTTTATTAGGAAGATAAATAAAGGTGAAAAAGCAATCAACCTAAAGTTAATTATTTGAAAAAAAAACATATGCAGTTCCTGAATTAAAAACAAATTAAATTAGTTTTTGAATAAAACATTTTTGTTTGAATGAGAAACAGATTTTAAAAAACATTTAATAGTTATTAGAATAAATCTCGTTTCAAATTAATACATGAAAAACATGCCTCCAAATTTTTATCCCGGCAACCCTAAAAAGACAGAATACAAGCATAAAAAACAGTAGCACACACAGCCCTCCCAAATTGAGCCCACCACCCTCCTCACCACCACCCACGTAAGTTTTACCCTATAAACAAAGCCAACCAATTTCGTATATTTAATAAAAAAAATATATGTCCCTCACTAAAGATCCATTGCATGCATATACATTTAATAATTTCACATGCCACCTTGACATTTCTTGATATTAGGACAAGTAATATAGAACTTACCTTAATATATATTTTAAAACATAGATTTAAAATTCAATACGAATAAAAAATATAATAATAAAATCCGTGGTAGTAAAAAAAATATAATAATATAGACGCGAGAATCACTAAAAAAATATAAAATATACAAATAATAAAAAATATATAATCAAAAAATAATAATAAAAAAAATAAAATATAATATTATATATATAAATAATAATATATATAATTATAATTATAGTAAATAAAATAAATAAATATAATAAAAATCCATACCTACTATTCACATAAATAAACTAATAAAGCAATCTTAATAATAACCTACCTATAACTATACATAATATACACATCCATTCCAGCCTTCAACGAAGAGGAGAGAAGAAACTCAAATGAGGATATGAGGAGTAAGTATACAACGAAGTTTAGAAGAGCAGAGTCTATAAATAGATTAAAGATAGTCAGTACATTAGTCAGTCCAAACCAAATAAGACAGTAGTAGTTCCCAGTAGTAGTAATAGTACTCGCAATAGCACAAATAGTAAAAGAAGATAGAAAAAATAGCCTCTGTAACATAGACTGCAAATTCTAAAAAATTTTAAAACATCATTAAAATTGCCAGCTCTTTCCAATACTGTTAAAATTTATTTTCATCTCCATAGGAAGAACAACATATTTCATAATTTTTTTTAAAATTTCTATTACTTAACACCATTAACATATAATAATTATTGAATACGATGATTTTTCATTAAACCCTAAGAAAATTTTTATTTTCTTAGATATAGTAAGTTCTCATTTTTTACTTTGGAAAACCCTTAATACATTACCGTCACTATACAACCATTGTTAACTTTTATTCAAATGAGCATAAAAACACAACATAAATATAAGCTCTTTCCATAAACACAAAGATAAAAATAAGTTCTTATTTACGAGCTTAGCATAGTAAGGGAAATTTCACTTATTCTTTTAAAAATAATTTTTACTAGAAAAAAGTGCATTATCCTTAACAAATAACACAAAGAAATATAATATAATACTTATACATAAATATAATTTTATGATAATATAATATACAAATAATATAATAATATATATAAATATATAAATATATATAAAAATATATAATATATAAATATATAATAACTAGTATATATTATTATATATTATTGAGAGAGCACAAGTTATGTACATATAGGTATTATTAATTAAAAATATTACAAGAATACACAAAGTTTTAATATAATATATATATAATAAAATAAATATATAATAATAATAATTATATATAATAATATAAAATAATATATAATCATATAAAAATTATATATACATATCATATAAATCCATGAACAATTTATCATAATACTGTAATATAGTATATAAGAACACAGACGAATGGAGTTACAAGTAACATGTGTCAAAGACTACAAGTACTCTAGAATTTTCAAGCTACACAAATAACAAGTACCAAGTTCTCTGAAATTAATGTTCAAAATAATACAAAGTACAAGACAAAGCACATAGGTATTCAAGTACAAATAACAAGTACAAGATAACAACATACAAAAGTACTTGGGAGAAAGCAATAATATAATATAATAAACCTAATAATATACGAATATACATATATATACATATATAATATAACACATAACCCAACAATGATCAATATATCCTAACATAGTAATATCAACTATACATAAAATATATATATATAAATATATTAATATAAAACTATATAAATATCAAATACAATATAATATATATAATATATACTATCATAACTACATATTCTATCACTACCGATAATACAAATATACTATATAATAATAATATAATCATATAATATATACCTAAAAATATATATAATTATAACATAAATAATATTATTAACATAAATATAACATATAAACAATATATACTATATATATTATAATAATATAATACTAATATATAATATATACAACTATATATATATTATAAATAATAACTATAATACTACTATATCATCACTCACCATTTCTCTAAACTCAAGACTGGAAACAAAGGCGTAAGGTGACCGTACATGCACCCGGAAAATAGCGAAAGGCCAGTAGAAGAATATGAAACGCAAGTCGAAAAGACAAGCTTCAGCCATTACGCAACCCTTAAGTACACTGTATTTGTGAGCAAACTCGTCAAAGCAGTCAGGAAACACATCACAACCACCTAGAGACATTACACCGCCGGACCCACGGACAACTCACTCTGGAACATCATCGTCAATGTGGTTCCATCCCCTCGACCAACGTCGAGAAACTTACAACCACACCCCCTCACAAAACCCGCCATATCACTCCATATATCAATGCTCATTTCTTCAATTGCCCTCTAAGTCAAACTCACTATTACTCTACCCACATATCCCTTTACTAATTCATTCACAACTCTCTTTCCTACGGAATCTACCAAAAGCGGTCGAAAATTTCCACAACACTCACCAAACTACTACCCATGCAGTATAAACCAAAACCGACTATCTCCCATCCATAATATCTACAATGAGACCCAAACCACTCTACAACGTACTTTCAATTCCACTCTCCTCTCAATTTACACCCATCCTTCGTCAACAACCACCACAACCTCTAACCTACGCATTCAAATTCCCAATCCTTTATCAATTCCTCTCATCAAACACCACACACCCCCTGAAGATTGTCTATTCTTGAACCACAATAGTAATTATAGACCATCAATACCTCAATCTAGACCACAGAAATCAATTACAACATATAAACATTAACAACAGTAACAACACATACCCCTCATGTAAGACCTAGCCAGCACTCCTAGCGCACTCATCCACTTTACATCCACCAACGATTCATAATGCAACCCAGCCACCTTCTCTGTCCTTTCCACAACTTTCCTACGACACTCTCCATCACCCATTATCTTAAATATCTCATTTATGTTCAATATTTAAACTCAGACACTTTTCCAGCTGGTCCACCAACTCTAACATACCACCTCCTCACAAACCGAGACTTCCTTTCACTCACAACACCATACCTTACTCTTAACTCAATACGTTTATATTCAAACCCCTCCTTTTACAACACCTACAAATCATCTCTACCCATCCTCCTACAACTCTACTTCACGAATTCACCACTACAAAACCAAATCATCCCATTTACCATTCTCACATCATAAATCTACACACACAATCCCCAAACAACCCCCGCCCTCTAATATCTTTCACCCTAACCCCAGCCAAAATATACAAAATTGAATAACCAAAAGGACGAAAACAACATCTCTGCCTCACTCTGCAATTGATATTAAAACCAATCACTTTCGAACTCAAATTTATTTCTTTCACACCACCTTCACTATCGTCAATGCCATAAAAACTTTTGATTCCATTCCAAAGAAGCCCTAACCACCAACACAATTATATACACCTAAACACACCACTATCCATAGAAGCTTCACCATATTAAATCCTATCGTACGCAACTGTTGCAAACTCATAAAATCTAAAATAGCAATATTATTATTCTCCTCCCTCTATTCCAATCCATTTGTGTTCAATATTAAGATTTGATACCACACATCACTCTACCATACTCAAACGCACCTTCTTCTTCACCATTCAGTAGTTCCTCACTCACTCGACGCACTCTTTCGACCAAAACTACCAGCATATATCTTCACAATCAACACTCAATAAACTTAAATACCATATAAATACACTACAGTTACCCTTATCCACCTAGCCTATAATAAGGGTACTATTATTGTTCTCCTCCAAATCCCTCGGAACTATACCTCCATAAAAGTTGTTACACAACTTCCAATCCAATCAATCACCATCTCGCTATTAATACTATTTACATCGATTGACTAATCTCTCCTGGTGGTT
>JABUQX010070569.1:0-43487 GCA_015478945.1 Trachelipus rathkii | reverse complement strand
ATAAATAACCAAAAACAAATTGCTGTTTTAATTTCTACTATATAGAAATAAGTAAAAAAGCTAGCCTCATACATAGCTTCTGTAAGTGAAAGAGGCTTAACTTAAGGCTTAAGCGAAATAACTTAGCAAGTAGCTGTTCTCTTTAAGTTCCTTAATGTAAAACGAAGCCATTAGGAGAAACTTCAAAACAACAATCAACTACTACCTGTACAGTGAGAAACAAGAAGAAAAGATGGCTACAACTCCAGTTTCATATAGTATATTATATATATATATATATATATATATATATATATATATATATATATATATATATATATATATATATATATATATATATATATATATATGCCTTGTTGTTATATTGGAATTATTTATTGTTTTTAGGTCGATAGGAAGTACTATATATTTATTAATTTTCTGTGGTTATGCATTGCTTTTAAAAAATAAATATGAAATAATAGATTTCCAAATATTTTTTATAAAATTTGTTTATATGGATGTAATTATCAATTCCAGTGACACCAACCAATTTTCATGAAACTCGTATCAAATGTTTGAAATGGTCTGTAAAGAAAGAAAAACGCAAGAAAAAGTTGGAAAGTGAGTCTGAAAAAGTTATGAAGCTTCCAATTTTCATATTTAACCCATTTACTGCAAGACTTCCTTTTTTTTAAGCTTATGATGTTGATGAAATATCTTATTATCTTTTCAGTACTCGGGTCGGGGGGTACGTGTTCCATGGATTCATTTACTCCTAAATTAAAATAATTGTCATTTCCTAACGATCTACAAAAAAAAATAAAAAAAAAGATATTACAAATAATCTATTCCCACAACACTGCAGGTTATATATATATATATATATATATATATATATATATATATATATATATATATATATATATATATATATATATATATATATATATATATATATATATATATATATATATATATATATATATATATATAATACCCACGGATAACCATCACACTACAAGAAATTACTTCTAAGCGGGGTAGCATCTGTTAAGAGTGCTGTCAAGCTGGGGAAAGTGTTGCAGGAGCAACACCCAACTGAGTCGACTTCAGCTCAGCTCATTCCTTGTACATACAAAATTGAATGAAATCAGTGCCAATCAACCTATATAGGTGAAACAATCTACTTAAAAAGACGCATATACCAACACAAATATGACCTCTCCATAGATAATCCGACCTCAGCTTTGGTAAAACAAAGGTCTTTACTTAATCATCTCATAGACACCACTCGTCACAATATTTTGCAAATCAACAGTCAACTCCAATACATCAAATCGCAAATTCACTGAGAGCTTCTGCATCTTCAATTGCAGAGGCAGGACCATGAACAACACGGAGTGGGAAGGTAAATTTTACACCATCTTAATTAATATACTAATGACGGATAAAAAATGGCAACTCATGGCTGAAAAAAATCAAGCTTTCATCAACCAGCTAGATCGCTACAACTTTGATTGAGTCTCCGCTTTCAATTTTCTACGATCTCCGTCATACGATTGAACAAAGTGCAACCCAAAGCACAGAAATGCTTTTCGTTTTTAGTTTTAAAATAATTTTTTGTGTTCCTTTGCAACTATAATTTGAGTTGTGGGTATCTTAGCAACTTTAAAGTGTCTGTATATAAGTTATATATATATATATAATGGGACAATATATATATAGTATATATATATATATATATATATATATATATATATATATATATATATATATATATATATATATTATATATATTGTGATAAATATATATAATAAATATATATATGTGTGTGTGTGTGTGTGCAACCTGTAAAAGCACCAGTTATATAGCTTTTAAAATTCTGTCCTATAAAAGGATTCATGTTAGCACCTAGAAATCCGTTATAATGTGTTAGTTATTAATAATAATAATCTTTTCTTTGAAATGCTAAGATTAAGTAGAGATGAACAGGTGTTGACAGCTTACTTCCGAATTTTCTTCAGCTCTTTAGTTGCTTTCTTCTCTCAACAGTGCATTACAGGGTGCCAGATATTTGTATGGACAGCTTTCTCATAACATAAATATATTAAGAGTAAACCAAGGAGTTTGAAACAAAAATATTAAAATCTTTATTATCCAAAGTTTGTTTCATATAAGTGACAATGTTACAAACATTCAATATGTGCATCATTAGTGATTCTCAAAACATTCAGTCGATATTCCAAATTCTGCTAAGTACACACCAGAATTTCTACACTAATTTGTTGAATAGCAGCAGAGATTCTTGCTTTTAAGTCAGCAATATCTGCCACTTGGGTATTTTAAATCTTTGACAAGTCACCAAAGGAAAAAATCACGAGGTGTGATGTCGAGAGATCTAGGTGGATAAAGAATGATGCACACATATTGAATGTTTTTAGAAAATACCAAGTTTGCTAAATGCCCCATTCAACCCTCCTTAAAGCAGAAACATGTAAACAAAATTAATAGAAAACTAAAATCTCTTAAGAAAATTTTTAACATCAGTGACACGGCCATCTCAGAACTGTTGAGTACTAGTTCAGTTCTAGGAGTACTTTACGGGCTGCGAAAAAGTCCACAAACCCTCCTGCCCTCTCCATCCTATTTTAGCAACATTTGAAACCCATAACTATCGCCTGGCCTAATTTATTAACGCTCAAATTTCTCCTTTTGTCCAGAATCAATTTTCTGTAAAAAAATAAAAAAAATGAAAAGCATAATCATTTACAAGCAACATCAAATCTGGTCCATTTGATACTTCTTTGATATTTTGACATATCCTCACTATTACCAATGCTCTATTATTAGAAACTACTGGCACTGTAAGTAATATAATATACAACTACCCTACTTCGCTTCCCCTTCTTACTGTCAATAAACAAACTTTCAAGAATTTTTATCCCTGGATTCTTCTGATTCTTTCCTCCTGATTAACTGGACCATTTATCAACAAACAGATAACGTTGACATGGGATTTTCATTAGGACCAACCCTAGCCAATCTTTTCCTCGACTATCTTGAAGACAAATTCGATCTGGTCCCTGTCCAACCCATTTTCTTTAGATAATATGGCAATTTTCCATACTGAAAGCCAACTTTTTGAGTTTTTCAGCAGCCTCCAACCAAATATCAATTTTACTATAGTTCAACAATAAATTCCATTTCATTAACATCGAAATTACTACATAAGGCAACTCAAACAACACATCAGTTTACCAAAAAAAGACACTCACGCACACCACTAGGAACCAATTATTACCATTTTAGCTATTTAAAATACAAGATTAACAGCATATCAACTATGATTGAAAGAGCCTATATACATTATTCTACTTATTCCGCTTTCCTATTCTAAATTATGCAGATTTCCGAATTTTTCAAAAACCGCGGTGTCCTGACAGATATCAACTTTAAACATGTACATCAATATTTAGACAAAATATATTGCCAACCACCTCACGACCTATTCTCTTCCCACCCCCCAAAAAACATACTTTTAATAACTATACATTGGTCCTTCCAGCTCTCAGTTGGCCAAAGACATTTATCATCTTATTAGACGCTTTATCTTTTTCTTCAATGCAGTCATTCATTTGCCAACTCTCTCACTATTGGTTCTTTAAAATTAAAGACTTTCTTCTCATTTTCTTACAGTCCTCTGTTAACAAATATAATTAATTATCCTTACGGTTCACAAGACACTTGTGTAGTCTCACTATTAGGCAGCTCAGGACTCGCTGGTGTGAGCACATGGGCGTCAGCACAAGAACATATGTCCCTTTGTCATCCGTTCGCACTCTCTGAAATTTCACAGTCTGATATTAATGAACCATTTTCGCATATTTACTAGAACCACCAGGTTAGATATACATACATTATAATCAATGTACATTAAATAATTACAGACATTTCTAAACTTAGACTCCTCTTCACACCCTATGCTGATTGTTTAATTCTTATTTATCTACTTATTAATATAATAAATACTTTACAACAAACCTAACATTAAACCCTAGTCTCAGTTTCTTTTCACTATACTTTAATATGGTAGCCTAGCAACAAGTATTTTTTTTGTGGTAACTATTTTAATTTATATGATGTTGTTATTGCTATTGTTGTTTAGTTACATGGGCGTAGGCAAGAGGGAGCAGTTGCCTCCCCCTCATAAATTTGAAAATGAACTATTGTTTAAAAATCAATAAGTAATGTAAATGATTAGAGAGTGCTTGATTGTCCCAGCCCACCGTCCCATAATCATAGAAATTAATTTATTTAAATCAAAAAGTAATGTAAATAATAAGAGAATGCTTACTGCAAATGTCTTTTGTTTTCAATATTTTACGCCTCTTTTAACTAAAAATGAATGTCTACTAGTTTTTCAAGTTTTTCAAATATATTGTTAATAAATATAGAAAAAGAATGGGTATAATCTGGGAAGGACAAACTAGCGCAACCCAAGACTCTGTGGTCAGTGTGGTGCCATTCCACCAAGTGATCGCTAGAACCTTTTTAGACTTTCTGACCTAATCAAATAGAGTCCGTTTGTGTATTCAAAGAGAATAAAGGTATTGGGTTCTTTTTTCAACCAACTATAGTACAAGGCATTTTGGACTCCTTCGTTATTAGGCCTTTTACCCATTATATTACTTGCAGAAAAAAAAACAAGTCTCATCAATGTTGTACAAAGCAGCAGTTACAGTAGCAAAAATTTTCATGGATGATGTGCTTGTAAGTTTAATTAGTCCTGAAAGTATCTGCACACAAGATAGCAATAGAAGAAAATAGAAAAATCATTTCGTCAGTCATTTAGAGTATAATGCTTTATGGCGCATAAGACTTTCCTTTGGGGGATAAAGATCCTCATGAAGTTTTTTCCAAGGACTTTATTCACAGGAGAACTGAAGCCCACAGTCACCCCGTGAAAAATATTATTCATATTGTCTCAGAAAGTATCACTATACTCAACATTACCCTCAGATGAATCTTATTTTAAAATCACACATACCTTGACCTTCTCAAACTTAAATTTAACCTTTAATATTTTAGCACTTACACAAACTGAATTTATCATAGCTCTGGACCACAGATCACTCATGAGAATGGCAATTCCTTCTCTTCCCCTCTCATTCCCCTCATACTCAAGATTATATTATATATAATAATTACATATAACTAAATATAAGAATAAGCTTGACTCCAAGTTATTATCAGTTATATCAGTCAAATTTTAAGTAAAATTTTAATTCACGGTTATGTTAGCATACATAATAAAAGGAATGAATTACTACTTGCAAATCACATACTCAGTGCCTATAATATATACACCTAGGAGCCCATAAATTATTTTGTTAGAACCTTATAGAATCTAACAATGAATTAATACATTAATTAAAATATAAACAATAATTTTAGATTTTATATTATACCCTTGGTATTTAACACATTATTAACCATAATATTATAAACTAATAAGTATGAAATATAAGTATAGTCTTAGACTATAACGCTTTAACACGTACTAATATATAATTATGTTATTTTTCACGATTGGTGCAAAGGAGATTCTATATCAATATCACCTGCCTAATATTACCTAGAGAGCCAATTATTAAAATTATCTAGAATACCAGATATAATAACATTGAATTAACATTATAAAAACGTCAAATTTACAAAAATATGGAAGTTTGCATATTATAAATATTAAACAATTAAATAAAGTTAATCATTTTACATCAGTTAATAAATCAATTAATAATTTGATAAATATTTTTAAAGTCACTCGAGTTGTTATCACATAAAGGTAATACTACTAATAAAATTAATATATTATATAATTAATATATATATAAATATTCACTATGCTTCTAATATTAATACACTAGGAGTTACCCGAATTTATATATCTGAACTAGATCTAATCATGAATTACATTAAATAAGCTAAATTTATAGGATATTCCTTATGCTATTACAACTAATATAATCACAATATTAAATAAGCTTGACATACGCTTATTATAATCACTTATAACATCAAAATTGTATAATAATTATTTATACGTTGTGCTCAAATAAGGAAATACCTCAAACATACCATAGCCTTAATAAATGTACCTAGGAAGCCAAAATTATTATCCTGATAAACTATCAGAGAAATAAACATGAATATAATATTAAAACATAAAATTAGAGTGCTTTGTCGCGCTTTGCTTTATACTTACACCTATTAATACATATAATATAGGACTTGACTACGCTTTATCACTGATAGTAACTTACACATACACTTGTAGAGGTTCATTAAATTTTTCATTCACACATGGGTCATTGTGTACATATGGTACCTATATAATAGGTAGCTATACCTTAAATAACACTCATCTGTCCTAACACATTCCTATTAGTAGACGTCTTACTCTCTCACATATAATACTATTATCTGCATAAACCGTTCTAAACGTCCTTTAATACCCATGATAATCATATAATATAATCAATACAAATTAGGGTTTTCATTAATGTGAGTATTGAAACAGACCACGCTATCATATGATGTACAAATAATGCTCACACTTAGTACTGCAGCTCTATGAACACATATATACGGACTATTATCCACTACAGAAAAATTTTATCATTTTGAGATATATAGACAATATTTTAATTGATCCGCGAGTAATTTGGTGTCAGAATGAGAAGTATTAAAACTAATTGCAACAACAGGAACCATATAAAATATTACTACACTCTAGGATCGCTTTTATTCCACGCACAAAATGTTTATATATTTAGTAAATACACACTAGAAACTCTTATATAATTACGTATATGAAATACATATTTATATTAAAATACAAATTTTTTAAAGATATTTCCTTGCTATTTAACACTAATCACGTTTTGATCAAAATTTATATATATTATAAGCTTTGACTTCGCTTTATACAAATCTTAACATCACATTGTAAATAAATATAATATTCAATCGCTCTGTTGACTTGCTAGTTCTAATCCGTTTTTTAAAGCGCCAATAGAATATCAATAATTCCATCAATCTGGCACTTAAATTAACCTTATAGAAGTACCACTATACTGACATATATATATTATAGTCATAAACCGTAAATAATAAATAATGAATATATATAAAATATATATATTTAATATTTCCTTGCTTATACACATTTATATAACTAATATATAATATATAAAGCTTGAGACTTCCTGACTTTAATCACATACATTATAATAAATTTGAGTAAAATATTTTATCAGGTATTGTGCAATAGTGAAGATACCTCTAAAACACCTGCCTAAATTTAACAGGAGTCCAAATTAATTATCTGAAACCGCTATAACATGAATACATATTAAAACAAATTTAAGATATTATCCTTGGTAATTTATAAACTCATTATAACAACCTCTGGTGAGTGGAGGGTCATGAGGTGTACTTTAACACTACATATATGCAAATTGTATAAATTTTTTACTATACATGATGTCAACTCTATAGTAAATACCTCAAAACACCCTGCCTATAATACACTAGGTATAACCCAAATTTAATTATTGAAACCGAGATCTATATAATTGTTAAAATTAGGATTTTATGATGAAATATTTTGAACAGAGTATTTAACATACCAATTTTGTTATATCGTATTTTTACTATGTGCTATTAGCAAGATGTATAGGGAAAACAGTATAATATTTACTGAAATAATAAATTACCAGAATGGTCTCTGAACATAACTCTACTCTTTATTTTTCTACATTTTTTAAAGTTGCGGTTGAAGTCGTGACTCAACGCTTTTTCTTAAGACTCTGTTTATGTCACCAAAGGAGATATGTCTTTGGCATATATATCAATACATCACTTGAGCCTATAAATTTCATAGGAGTATACTCACAAATTATATAATTATCTGAACCTGAATGCTATAACATGAATATATTAATTAATACATACAATTTAGGATTATTCACTTTGCTATTTATATAACTATACTATATAATAACAATAATATAAAATTAAAGATTGACTAATACTAATTTATTAGTTATCAAATAATTATTTATAAATATTTCACCTGAGTGAGTATTGTGGATCATAATATGAGAGTAATACCTATATATATATTCAAACCCTGCCAAATTGATAGTATTGGCAAATATTATTATTATCTTGAAACACTTTTTTAATCTCAAGAATACACAATATTAAATACAAATTTAGAAATTTTTTAGAGCTTAGCTTATTTAACATAACATATACATATAATATAGATGATACTTTGATCTAACGCTTTATATTACTACATATATAATTATATACAAAATTTGATAAATTTTTCACGGTTGTGCAAAGGACATAACTCAAACACCTGCCTAAATTACCTGAGGGTAGATCGCTTATACGTTATCATGATCATATGAATCTTAATATTAAAATCAAAGAGATCAGAAATCACAAATTGTGAGAAAGATCATCAATCTCTTTGCTATTACAAATAAGACAATGTAAATAATCCTGATGATTTAGGGCAATTCGAATCACTACATCACCATTGTAAATTGTTCACGTTTGTAGCAAAGGAGTATTATCTAACCTCTGCCTAAATTCCTAGGAACCCAATATTATTATCTGAAACCGATCTGGCATGAAGACAAATTATAGTTTAAAAATCTTCAATGCAGTTATAATTTATTAAATTTTCCTTTGTTATAACACATATAACAATAATAAATAAGCTTGGCCGCATCCGACTGGTTGCATAGCTATATCACCCGTGATCCACTTATAATTTTGCTTCATTTTAGGAGCTTTTGTACAACTTCTGGGGCGCAAGCGTTGGGGATGCTCGAGGGCTCGTCGTTGTAAGAAACAGAAGATACGACTAGACCTGGTACGCAAGACACTACTAGGTCGAAACCAGTTTTGAGTATTATGGGAACGCATGCACGATAAATGCTTTACGCCTACGCTGACGAAAGGGCGACGAACCAAACTCTGATATCAATCTGAAAACCGGATCTAACATTGTAGAAGACGCTCAGTATTTAAACAAATCTGATGAGGAACTTTCGCGCGTCTCTATAGTATTCATATCAGCCGCTGAAAAAAAATCATAATATGGCACCTGCTCTGACTCCGGCTCTCTCGTTAAGCGAGATCTATCAATAAAATTGTAAATTTTAAGTTCATCCTAGGTTGTGCAAAGGCCGAGAGAAACCGTGAAACGCAAAACACCGTCGCCTGTAAAACTTACTACCTGATATGAGGGCGCGAGGCCCTCCATTATTTTATCTGAAAACCGGGCTATATAACATGAATACAACATAAAACAAATTTTAGATTTCCTTGCTGATTTAGGCTAGAGATATTCGAAGCATTGTGGTAGCGTTTTCAATACTACACATATAACAATAAAGAAAACTTGACTACGTTTAATGCGTAGCATTTACATCAAAATTTGTAAATTTTCATCGGAGACGAAACGTACCTATAACTTGCATAAATTTACTTGGAGCCCAAATTATTATCTGAAACCGATCGAACATGAATACAATATTAAAACAAATTTAGATTTCCTTGCTAATTACACATATAACATAATAAATAAGTTTGACTACGCTTTATCACTGCATCAAATTGTAAATTTTTTCACGGTTGTGCTAAAAGTAGATACCTCAAACACCTGCCTAAATTTACCTAGGAGCCAAAATTTATTATCTGAAACCGATCTAACATGTATACCTATTAAAACACAAATTTAGTTTCCTTACTATTACACATAAAACAATATAAATAAGCTTGAACCTACGCTTTATTACTACAATAAAATTTTCGTAAAAATTTCTTCTGTATCCACGCGGGTTTTTAGTGTCTTTGTTGTGCAAAAAAAAGAAAGGGGGAAATAGAAAACCTCAAACACCTGCCTAAATTACCTCGGAGTCCAAATTATTAATTCTGAAACCGGTCTAACATGAATTCATATTGAAAAACAAATTTAAGATTTCCTTGAGATTTTTAAAAATTTTTACATTTATTACACATATAAATATAAATAAAGCGTGACTAGGCTTTATCTCTACATCAAATTGTTAAATTTGTTTGTCCTACGGTTGTGCAGAAGAGATACCTCAAAGACCTGCCTTGAGATACCTCAAACACCCAAATTATTATCTGAAATCGATCTAACACATGAATACAGTATTAAACAAATTTAGATCTTACTTTGCTATACACATAGTAACAATATAAATGAAGCTTGAGTCTACGCTATTTTTCCGTACTACAATCAAGAATTTGTAAAATTTTTCACGGTTGTGCAAAGGAGATACCGTCCACACCTGCCTAGATTCTAGGAGTCCATACTATTTTTATGTTCGGATCTAACATGAATACAATATTAAAACAAATTAAGTTTTCCAAAAACATGTGGTGGACACATATAACAATATAATAAGCTTTACTACACGTATTATCTTACATCAAATTGTAAATTTTTCAGCATTGTGCAAAGAAGAAGCCTCAAACACCTGCCTAAACTTACCTAGGAGCCCAAATTATTATCTGAAACCGATCGTACATGAATACACCATATTAAAACAAATTTAGATTCCTTGCTATTACACATATAACATATAAATAAAGCGTTTGACTACGCTTCTATCACT
Organism: Trachelipus rathkii; assembly: GCA_015478945.1. Classification (NCBI taxonomy): domain Eukaryota; kingdom Metazoa; phylum Arthropoda; class Malacostraca; order Isopoda; family Trachelipodidae; genus Trachelipus; species Trachelipus rathkii. The sequence goes on along the minus strand of JABUQX010070569.1, from coordinate 32,777 downwards.
ACATCAAATTGTCAATTTCTTATGGTTGCCAAAGGAGATACCTCAAACACAATGCCTAAAATTACCTAGACCCAAATTATTATTCTGAAACGCGAATTAACAATGAATACACTATTAACACAATTTGATTTTTCCTTGCTATTAAACCATACTAACAATATAAATAAGCTTGACTCGCTTTTTTACTACATAAATTTGGTAAAATTTTTCACAGTTGATGCAAAGGAGATATCTCAAAACACCTGCCTAAAATTACCTAGGGAGGCCAAATTATTATATGAAACCGATCCAACTGGTGAAATACATATTAAAACAAATTTTCATTTCCTTGCTTATACACATATAAACAATATAAATAAGCTTGAAACCGCTTTATCACTACATTAAATTGTGAAATTTTCAGCGGTTGTGCAAAGGGAGTAATACCTTACTCGAAACACTACGTTCCTACAATATAACCTTTGAGCTTCCAAAATTATTATCTGAAACCGATCTAACATGAAAACTTTATTTAAAAACATAAATTTAGATTTCCTTGGTATTATACATACATAGACAATATAAATAAGCTTGACTACGCTTTTAAAGTACATCAAATTGTAAATTTTTTCACAGTTGTGCAAAAGGAGATACCTCAATACACACCGAATCTACACTGCCTAAATTAACCGTAGGAGCCCCAAATATTTATCTGAAACCGATCTACCATGAATACATATTAAAACCAATTTAGGATTTCCTTGCTACTACACATATTAACAATATAAATAAGCTTGACTAACGCTTTGGAGAAATTGTAACTTTTTAAGCGGTTGTCACAAGTAGATGACTCAAATTCACCTGCCTACACATTACTAGAGTAGCCCAAATTGGATTATCTGAAAACCGATTATGATCATGAATATCAAGCCTCGTTCATTAAAACAATAATTATTTAGATATTCTCATTTCCGAGCCAATATCATATAAAATCAATATAAATATAATATAAATTTTACGTCATTTATCATCATATTACATCAAATTGTAATTTTATTGTCAGGTTTGTGCAAATAAGTGAATAGATATCACTCTCAAGACACCTGTACTAAATTAACCTATAAGGTGAAGCTACCCAAAATTATTCCTCTGAAAACTCATGTCTAACACATCGAAATTAACCAAATCGAAGTAAACCAAAATTTATGATTTCTATATGCTTATTTACACATATTAACAATATATAGAATATAGAGACTTGACTACGCTTTCTTACTACACCCACAAAATGTAAAATTTATTATTATATCACTGGATTTGTGTAATAGATGGATCATATATAACTATCAACTAACTTGCTCCATAAACTTTACCTATGATAAGCCAAATATATGAATTTATCGTGAAACCGATCTCACAGTTGAATTAACTATTTAAAAACTCAAAGTTTAGTTTTTTTTTTTTATTTGACTATTTACATCAAATTATAACAAATATATAATATAAGTAACTTGACTACGCTTTATTCCTCATCCATTAAAATCAAAATTGTAAAATAATTTTTGCAACGGATTATTAGTGGCATAAAAGATATTAATACTCATCAACCACCTGCCTAAATTACCTATGGTAGCCTACAAATTATATTTACTGAAACCGATTCTAACATGAAATACATATATTAAAAAAAATTTATGAATTTCTTTGACCTTTTAATTATACAAACTTTATGGATTAAATTAAGTTTTGGTACTACGCTTTATCTAACTTATACTAGCATATATTCAAAATTTGTGATAAATTTTTCACGTAGTTGATTGCAATAGGAAGAATTTAGTACCTCAAGTTAACGTCACTCTCTCAAAACACTCATGACCTAAACTTCTCTGTATGGAGCCTACAAATTTAATTAGTCTGATAAACGAACAGTATTATGATCTAACTATAGTATGACCATATTAAACAGCAATTAATTTTAGATTTCCTATGCTAATTACACATTATATAACAATATATAAATAAGCACTTGACTACGCTTTAATTACTTAACATAAAATTTGTGAAATTTATTTACACTCACGATTTTGACAATAAAGAGATACCCTCAAACCTTCATTGTCTGCATAAATTACTTAGGAAGCCCAAATTATTTAATATGAAACTACTAGAATCTACAATATATTAGAATATCAAATATTAAATTATACAAATTTAGATTTCCTTGTTATTACTCAACATATAATAATATATATATAAAATAATGACTATACTCGTAGACTAGTTCATTTATAAAATGCTACATAAAATTTAATAAATTTTTTAATCATACGGTTTGATGCAGAAGTTAGAATATTATCCATCAAACACTACTGAACCCTCTAAATTATACCTAGGAATACCCAAATTTAAATTTATACTAATAATTTATTATCTAACATTGAATTATCAATATTATTAAAAAATACAATAATTTTAAGATTTCCTTGCCTTAGTACTAATCATTAATATACAAGTTACTATAAATAAAGTCATTGACTACGACTTTATTCACTAATATTATAAATATATTGGTAAAATTTATATTATCAGGATTTGTGCAATATCAGAGATAGATACCTCAATACACACCTGCTCTAAATTAACCTATATGGAAGTCGCATAAAATTATTATATTGAAACCTGAATCTAACATATGATAATTAATATACATATTAACTAAACAAAAATTACTAAGATTTCCTTGCTATTACAACATATAACAATATAAATAAGCTTGCTCGCTTTATCACTACATCAAATTGTAAAATTGTTCTCGGTTGTTCCAATGGAGGTACGTCAACCACGCCGCCTAAATTACCTAAGGAGCCCAAATTATTATCTGAAAACTGATCTAACATGAATAATATTAAAAAAAATTTAGATTGCGTCAGTTTTACTCATGGGAAATAATAAAAAGGAACTAGACTACGGTGTATCACTTCGTCAGATTGTAAATTTTTTCACGGTTGTGCAAAGGGAGATCCCTCAAACACCTGCCTAATGACTTTGAAGGCCCAAATTATTATCGTGAAACCGATTATACAACATGCATACATATTAGAATAAATTTAGATTACCTTGCTATTGCAGGTATAACAATGATAAATAAGCCTTGACTTACGCTTTATCCACTACTACTCAAATCTGGTAAATTGTGTATCAGCAGTTGTGCTCAATCCGGAGAACTCATGCTCCCAGTCCGGTCAACACCTGCCCTAAATTTACCTAGGAGCCCAATTATTATCTGAAACGATCTAACATGAATAATTAATTAAACACCAATTTAGATTTCCTTGCTGCTATTACACAATAAACAATATACAATGTTGTTCATAGCTTGCACTACCGCTTTCTTATCACGTACACCCGATAAAAAATCTCGCTCGATTTTTTTTTCTAACCGTTTGCGTGCAAAGAAGGAGATAACACCACTCCTAGAAAGCCATTTTTCGGGCGCAATGGATTGGACCGCCAGTCCTCGAGTTTCATAACCAACCCTGCTCTACACATTTACAGGCTAGAAGGGAGGTTACCCTACAAGTCCTTTTTATCTAGAAATCGAGTGAAAGCACTCTGATCAATCACATGAAATCTCCACATTATTAAAGAACACTAACATATATAAAGCAGTTTTGTTGCTTAGATGCTCTCCACAATAAGGATCTTGATTTCATAGACTAGGCGCAATAATAAAGAATCACCAGCTTGACTAAACCCGATATGATCATCTGAACATCAAATTGTAAATATTTTCTTTACAACGCCGAGATTGTAGCAAAGGGAGAATGGAACCCTGAGGCCGATTCGTGCTAGTCAAATCTACCTCGTACGGCGAGCCCTACTAAATTATTATCTGAAACCGATCTAACATGAATACATATTAAAAACAATTTAGATTTCCTTGCTATTAAACAGCCATCGATATAAAAATATAAATAGCTTGACTACGCTTTTCACTATACAAAATTGTAAATTTTTAACGTTTGCGCAAAGGAGAAAGCTCAAACACCTACCTAATTAACAGGAAGCCCAAATTATTATCTGAAACCGATCTAAACATGAATACATATTTAAAACAAATTAGATTTCCTTGCTATTAACCAATATAACAATATCAAAATTAAAGCTTGGACTAAAACGGCTTATATAACTTAACAGGAACATTGGGAAAACTATACCACGGTTGTGGCAAAGGAGATACGCCAGTCAAACACCTGTATAATTGGTTAGCAGGTACATATTCTTTATCTGCAAACCGTAAATATTAAATTTCAGTATGTAAAAAACAATTTAGAATTTGAAAACAAAATTTGAAAATACTAATTTAAATAACCTCTTTGCTATTTGTTCTTGCTGCTAGCCCTTCAATAGATTGTAAACTTTGCTCTGCACTACGGTTGTGCAAAGGAGATTACTCAAACACCTGCTTAAATTAACTAAGATAGGAGCCCAAAATTATATCTGAAACCGATCTAACTAATATGAATCAACATTAAAACAAATTTAGATTTCCTTTGCTAATTTACACAAATCACTACAAATTATAAATAAGTCTTGTCTACGCTTTAAATCCAGAAATAACATCATATTCGTCACAACTTTTTTGTCACGGTTGTGCAAAGGAGATATCTAAAACACCTGCCTATAACTTACCATAGGAGCCCCAAATTATTATCTGACACCGATCCTAACATGAATACATATTAACAACAATTTTAATTTCTCACATGGGATCTAACACTTTATGTTCAATTAACAATAAGTACTTTGACTTCCGCCACATAACAATAAGCAAGGAGAAAGTAAACATATTCATTATAAGGAATCAGAGAACTACCTGCCTAAAACTATAATCCAGAAAAAGTTTTAAGTGTTTCCTAACATTGCTGTGCAGTTAATACATATTAATAAACTAAAAATTTTATATTACTTATACATTATTACAATACATTATTAATCAAATATATATAATTAAGACTTGTATTGAACGCTTCAATTTCTACATCTCAAGTAACCATAAGTTTGCAAACGATTGTTCCAATAGGAAATAACCTCTAACAACCTGTCACTATAATATATACCCTAATGTAGACGCTGAAATTTAATTTTTTAAGGACGAACAATTAAAACTATGATATAACTTATAAATACCAAAATTTTATGATTTCGCTTGCTATTACACATATAAACTAAAATATAATATATAAGATCTCATTAGATCATTAATCACTTTTTTCACACTATACAATATACAAAATTGTAAATTTTTAAACGAGGTTCGTAGACAAAGAATAAAATAACTCAATAACCTGCCTAAATTACCTTATATAGTAAGCTACCAAATTAATTAATCTATGAGTAAACCGATTGCTACAACAAATAGCAAAATACTAATACACATCATGAACTACAAATGGTAGAAAGTAGAAGACCTGCACGTAATTTACCATCAATATAACACAGAAGATGAAAGATTAATAATCTACAGCTTTATCCAATATACAAATTGCTTAAATTGTTTTTACTCATACCAATAATTGTGAATGGGGATTGCTGTCTCAATTTCACTTTTGCCACTAAATTTTCACGATAGGAGACATCAAATTATATATATCTTGCAAATCGGCTATCTCAATCCATAGAAACATAAGAAAATAGAACACATTAATTACCTATATCATATAGGTAGATATTACTATTTATCACAAATATAACATCAATAAATAAATAATAGCCTTGCACCTACGCTTTATCAGCTTTAAACATACAAATTTGTAAATTATTTCAAACTCATGTTGTTGACAAAGGAGATTGCATATCACAATAGCTACATTGCCTAAATTACCTAGGAGCCAAAATTTATTATCTGAAAAAATACTGTTCTAAACATGAATTAACATTAATTAAAACAAAATTAGGTTTATCCTTTGCTATATTACTAACATATAACATATATAAATATAACAAAAACATTGAAATTATTGCACTAAATAATTAAAATTATAAAAAAATTTTTTTCACTATTGATGCAAATGCAGATACTCCTATCTATATCCAGACATTTCCTTCCTCTCCAAGGTACCATATGTAACCTATAACTTAAATTCATTAAATAGATTTAAAATAACAAATTATATTAGATTTCCTTGCTATTACGCATATATATATAACATATATAAAATATAACATTTGCCTATGCTTTATCACTACATATCACAATTGATTTAATTATTTTTCTATACGGTTTGTATGTGACAATTTATGGGATTCTTCACAAATCAACCTAGTGTCACCTATAATATTTACTAGGAGCCCTAAAATTATTATTTGAAACCGCATAATATAACATAGAATATAATATATTTAAAACTAATAATATTATATTCCTTGCTTATTACACTCATTTAAACAAATTATAAATAAGTCTAGGACTCCGACTTTTCACTATTTTACAAATTTAAAATTGTAAATTTTTTCAACTGGTATTTGATAGTGCCATATGGATAGATGTGACCTTTAAAATACACACATCGCCTGCAAATAAATGTTTACCTCTATAAGAGACAAGTCCTTCACATTTATTATCTGATAACCGGGTATTAACTGAATAAATTCGATCTTTTAACAAACAATTTGGCCAAATAAAATTATCATTAGAGTCACAGCATTTATATCCCCTATTTAATCTATTATAAATAATGCTTGAACTTACGCATTGTCAAAACTAACTACACAATCAAATATTAGTAAAATTTTGTACGCTCGACTAGTTTTGTTGCAAAAATGTGAAAATACTCATCATAAGATTCACTAAAATTTCAAAGAGCAGAATTTTTAATTCTTATCATGAAATACTCGGATCTATATTTCATTGACACTCTAGTTAATTATAGACACACTTATAGATATAGTTCTCTAGGACTAATTCATATAATAAAATCATTACAATGCACATTATACCTAAAGTTCTTAGACATTTAGGCCTGCACTTAGACTATCGTATGAGACACTTTTTCAAATTGTAATACTTTGTTTTAAAGCGGTTGTAGTCATAGGTGGGTCCAAGAGAGTAGGAACAACTCTGTCTTTAAACATCATATATCCGAAGCAGTGATGTCTCATCTCCCATGTTATTATTTTGATCATGTAGAACGATACTATTTTATAAGGCTTTTTTAACAACACAAATTTTAAGACTGATTCCTATTTCTACTCACAAGATAAATCAGGAACAGTACAAAATATTAGAAATTAGATGTAATTGTAGCAGCATAGACTAGACACTGGTTATCAACTCACAATCTAATGTTGTTTGTAGTATTTTCTCAAACGGTTTTAGGTGCAAAGGAAGAATAAAGCCTACAATTGTTCAAAACACACACTATGGTCCATTAGAATTTACAGCATAAGGAGGAGTAAACCCAGAATATTTATCACTGTCAAACCTGATCTAAATAGTAAACCATGAAGATCATCTCTAATATTTAACAAGCACACCAGACATTTAAGATTTCCTAGCTAATTTATACACTCAATATAAATACATATATAAATGTATCAAGCTGGACTACGCTTTATTACTACATCAAATGTGGAATATAATCACTCGGATTTGATATGCGCAAAGAGGCAATTAACTACAATAATATTAATCAGCCTTAGCACTAAATTACCTGAAAGGAGCACACTCGAACAGTGGATTATTCTGAAACCGATCTATGATATAATACGAGATTTGAAAACATAAATTTAGAAATTTCCTTAGACTATATATTAACATCACATATAATCGAATATACTAATATCTAAGCTTGAACTTCAAGAACATTATATTAACTTATATATATACATATTACAAATATATATTAGTAAAATTTATTTTCTCAAACGTGTTGTGCCAAAGGAGCAACCTATTATCAAACACCTTGCCTATAATATATACTATATAGGATTGCCCAAAATTTAAATATATCTGTAAATTTTATCTATAACATGTAAATACATATATTAATAACAAATATATTAAGAAGAATACTCTATTATTTAACACATATAATAATAATATAAATATATATTAAGTTTGAGAAACTACGCTTTATCTATGCATCTGAAATTTAGTACCAATTTATTTCATACACTGAGTTGTGCAAAGGAGATACCCTCAAAACCACCTGCCTCTCAATTACTAGGAAGTCCAAATTATTTATCTGTAATAAACCGTAATTAATCTAACATGAATACATATTAAAAAAAATATTAGATTTACCTTTGAACTATTAACATCAAGATATATATAACAATTATTAAAAAGTAAGATTATATATACTTGACTGCGCATTATATTACACTAACATCAATATAGTTGTAATCATTTTTCCAACGGTTGTGGCAAAGGAGATTATATCCATCAAAATCACTATATGACTATATTACGCTAGTGAGATATACCCATAATTAATTAAATTCTGTAAACTCAGGATCTAAACATGAATATACATATTCATAAATATTTAAGATTTATTCAATATTTAATACATATAACAATATAAACCAGGTTTACAACGCTTTTTAACTTAAACTTATCAAATTTAAAGTAGTTAACAAAGCGGTTTGTTAGCAAAGGAGATACCTATATCAAAACTTGCCTAAATTACCTATAAGGAGCCTCCAAAATTTAATTATCTGATAACCGAAACTAACATTAGAATATAACATATTAAAAACAATAATTTAGATCTATTCCCATCATTGCTATTTAACTCATATAACAAATAATATAATAAAGCCTATGACTTACAAGTAAATATCGAAGACTATCAAAATTTGTTAATTTTTCAAAGCATTTTCAATATCAATTCTATCAATTTTTAACACACCCAGAACACTATTAAATCTCTCTGCTTGTTGCTGCAACTTATAATCAGAGATAATACGAAGGCATTGAAACCAACCTCATTGGAATTAACAAATAAATTAGTGGACACACCCTGATATATGTTCACCTGCTGGGATTCGAAACCTGGAGCCCTAGGCAGTGTATAATCTGTTATGACAGGGATTGTTTCCTTGTGACTCTAGCACACACACGAATCCCAACCCGATGAAAAACTTATACAATTAACAAGTACTATGGACTACGTCTTATTTTAAAACGACTTCATCCATAAAAGTGTTGTATAATTTTTTACACAGTTTTGATGCAATATGAGTAAGATACCTTCAAACACCCTGCTAAGATTACCTAGGTAGTATCCCCTAATTATTATTATCAATTAGTCATTTGTATGTTTGTTCTGGTGTTAACACATTTACCCTAATTATAGGGTGTAAAGCATCATTTAAACGCATTAAAATAGATTAATAATTCTTTGTTATACAAACTTATGACTACGCTTTATACTTATAATTTAACATAATTATGTTAAAATAATTTATTATTTTATTACTAGTGTATTATTTGATGCAAAAAATGAGAATATAGTGCTTTGTTAAAAAAACTATAGCTTCAGTCAGGCATACTAAAATTATTATCTGAAACCGATCGATATATATATATAATATAGTTATATATATATATAATATATATAGACTATATATATATTATATATATATATGACAATGAAATACATATTAAAACAAATTTATAGATTTACAATGCTATTACCCATATAACAATATAAAATAAGTTTGATTAGGCTTTATCTCTGCATCAATTGTAAAATTTTTCACGGGTTGTGCAAAGTAGATTACCTCAAACACCGTGCCTAAATTAACTAGGAGCCAAAATTATTAATCGATACCGATCTAACAAGAAAATCTTTTAAATATAAACTATAATTTTAGATTTCCTTGCTAATTATATATAAAATACATTAAATTGAACAATTTCGATTTATAAATCCTTTGATTAATGTCATATTATCTAATCAAGAAAATTTTTAGTAAAATTTTTTCATCACCGGTTAAATGCAAAGAGTTTAGGGGTGTAAAACTGTGAAAATTTATACCTTTTGAAATTATAAATTGAATGGTAGAGACGAGAGAATGATAGCGGGCATGAAATTCTAAATTTATAAATAGATAATTTTAGCATGCTAGATAAAGCACCTATACACACATATAAATAAACGTGACCTAGGCTTTATCTCCTTATCATTACAAATTTTTTAAATTTTTCAAACGGTATTGTGGCCAGTATAGAACAAGTTTATACCCTTCAAATAACCTGCCTAAATATTTATAACTCCATAAAGTAATATACAAATTAATTTATCGTGAAAATCTGAACTCTAACATGATACATTATTAAAACAATTTAGCTTTCCTTGCTAATTAACTCATCTATATATATATAATTTAATATATCTATAACAATATAACATATATAATTATACTTTGAACTACGCTTTTTTTCCACTTAACATGAAATATAATTGTACATTTTCACAGGTTGTGCAAAATAGGAGATACCTCAAACACCTGCCTAAATTACCTAATGGAAGTATACCAAATTAATTATTCTGAAACCGTAATCTAACATTGCATATCCATAATTAAAACAAATTAAAGTTTTTCATGGTATGATAATATATATGCATAATATAATCAATATTAAATATGTAGATCTCTATTGATACTAACTACCGCTTTTCCATCTAACAGTTCAAATAGATGTAATAATTATTATCAAACTGAGTTGTGCTAAAACTGAGATACCTCAAGACACCTACTGCCTAAATATATCACTATGAAGTCCCTAATATATTATTAATCTGAACCGTATATCTAACATGATATATATGTACATAATTATAAATAACATATACTTTTAGATTATCCTTGCATATTACTACCATTATATATTAAATCAAATTAATAAATATAAGTATTGATACTTACTCCAATCCATTTTATACATATTACCATATACACTGTTAAATTTTTTTCTCAAAATACGGTTGTAGCTAAAACAGGATGATATATACCTCCAATACATCATGCACCTAAAATTTCCTATAGTGAGCCCAAATTATTTAATCTGAGAAAATCACGAATTAACAGAAACATTGTCAAATCACTTTATTTAATTATTCAATCGTACAATTTGTATATTTCTGGTTTATTTTAGAGTTTAAAATTAAAAATAAGCTTGACTACGTACTTATTAATCACTCTAACAGTTAATTGTTAAATATTTACATAACACGGATTAGTTGCCAAAGGAATATATCATATATCAAATCACTAACAAAAAATGAAATTATCACTATATTGAGCCCAAATTAATTATCTGAAACCTCGATATATCTAATCATAGAATTAACCTATTATAAAACAAATTTTAAATGAATTTCCATGATTTAACAAATATTATACAATAAATTATAAATAAAGCTCTTAGACTACGCTATTAAAATACACTTAACATTCAAAATTTGGTAAATTTTATATCACTAAAGTATGTGTTGCAAAGGGAGATACCATTCAAACAACTCTGACCTAATAATTTACCTAGGAGCCCAAATTATATCTGAAACCGATCTAACTTCTTTATTATAAATCATTTAAATAACGAATTTAAGATTTTCCTTGCTACCTCTATCACCGTATGAATGATGATGATGATGATGATGATGATGATGATTTTGACTGACATAAGCTATTGAAATTTATTCATGATAGTTCAAAATGATCAATTTTTGACATGGAAATTTAGCATTAGCAAGAAACTACAAATATACATTCTTTTTAAGTAATTTTTTTTTAAAATTACAGTAATTGAATTTGAATTATAAATACATTTGCTTAGAAACTATTCTAAAAATTAATTTAACCATAAGCAAATTGTACAGCACACTACTCGTATCTATAATTATACTTGGGATGAACCCAGTATTCTTGCCATTTTTTTTTATCTTCCATGCCTTTTTCTTATACTTTAAAACTTTTCCTCCTATAAGTTCATCCGATCACCTGCATAGCTCTCTATACCCTGTTATATCTCTTCAAGTCTTCTGCAGGAAAGACCCTATCTTATGCAAGGAAACGTTTTGGCACCGGTGGTGCAAACTGGTCTTGCTTGAGTACTTGCTCAAGTAGTAGTTCTTCGATTTCTCTTTTAATGATTATTTTTTCCTGCTGAAGGGATCAATAGAAGTGAGCAAAACTCATAAGCGAGGTTCCTCTCTAACATGCCGTTAAATTTCCTTTCTCTTCAACCAACATCATAGGCTTAAATTTAACTCTTGCTGTTCTCGTGATATTGCGTCCAGGTGTGCCGCGCAGGCCGTTGGCAGAGAGATGGAAGCCTTACATTTTTTCAAACACCAGTAACTCATGCAACTTATATTTCATGCAGGAATCGTCACAAATCTATTCTACGTAGTAAGGTTGATCGACGTACTGGGTGTGGTCTGTGCGGTGCGGGGTGCGCTAATTTTGGTGCGGTGCGATTTTTAAAATATAGAGGTCCGTTGCGTTGTTTCAAAAATGACTTTTGGTGATGTGCGTCGTGCGCTTTCCCTGGTGCGGTGCGATGTGGTGCGGTGCGGTCACTGCGGTGCGGTGCGCAAAATTTTGATGCTTGCCCAACCATACTACGTAGCACTAAAATCTCTTTCTCTGTACCAAATACAATAATCTTTCTGGTTCCTATTCCTCAAGCAATTTATCTGAGATAGTCAGTATGGATTCTATAAGGAAGGCTCGAGAGGAGATCTTCCTTCCTTCCTCCCTCTCTCCTTCTTCGTCCTCTCCTCTTCAATATTTCGTTGATTCTTTTCCTATGACGCTAATCATATCGAAAGCCTTCAATAGAATATAGTACAAAAATTTGATTTCTAAAATTCCATCTTTCTGTATCTAACTTTCTTTCTGTAGTCTTCTCTTTGATCTCCTTTCTGTTAACTCTATAGAATAGCTGCTGTTGTAGATCGTTCATTCTTTAAAACAATCAATCCATCGTGGTGTTTCTTACAGTTTTGTCACATCCTCTATTCTTTCTCTTCTTTTTAGAAAAGATTTTAATTGTCACTTCGTCTATTGTACATTCCAAAGACAATGACTCTTGGACACTTTTCATCATTCTTTTCAATTTGAAAGACATCTCTCTTAACATCTAAATTATTAATGCCAGGAGGGTAACCTCTGAGCAATGACCTTTGATCTTTCTCACATCTCTAGGTGGAACAAAAAAAAACATAATTGTTTTTAATGCCTCAGAAATGCAATTGCTTTATCTAAATACTTGACAAAATCTTCCACACCACTGAATCTTCTTCAAAAAACAGAACTTAATTTTTTTCAGTTTATTTACACATATTAATTTTCATCCAGGATTTCAAAAAACAAAAAAAACAAAAACAAAAAAAACACCATTATATGAGATAGTAAAATGGTCTTTATTCTGTCCTCTTCTTAGTGTTATTTTACAATGCAAAGCTTTAGTTATATTATCTGAATCAATGAACTTGGTTTGCTTGCTTTCACGTTATTCATATAAATAGCAAATTGAAGAGATTTATTAAATAGCTAATTTCTTTTTTGCTAGGTGAATTATTATCGACATTAGAATTTGATTTCTTTGATCTATCTACATCGTTCCGAACATTTGACGCTGAAGAAAGAAATTTTACAAATAATCTGTAAATATTTTAACATCTATCTCTATCTATTTGATTTACTTAAACATACGTCCCTTATTCGATTTGTTATTAACATTCGTTTAAGGTTGTTTTGGAATTATCTGCTCTTATTATTTGGGACGATAAGGGTCTTAAAAAAAACAATGTTCAACCCCGGTTTTAAATTATTTTTTTCTGGAAATATTAAGCAAAATTCAGTCTAATGACACAGTTAATAAATCCTCACTCGAAACTCAAACTAGGACCAAAATATAAATAGACCTGTATTGTTTTTAATGGGTTTGAGATGCGAGTTGATCAATTTTTCTCGTGTGAATTCTTTCTTTCCAAACTATTTATTCTTTATGGAGCAAGATCGTATTTTATGTGAAACTATCCTAATGGTATCAGACGGAGAAATATTGCATTCACACCCGAGTTCAAAAAAATGTCGCCAGAGTCGCCGCTAGGCAATAAACAGAGCATTCATAAACTGAGCTACTCCGCCTCCGCAAAACAGAAAACATTGTACAATGGTTTCAAATAATCCATTTCGAGATCCCTTTGAAACACCCTATTTATTAGAATCCATATGAAGGATGCTTGGGACCTTTAAGGGACTCCCACACGACGTCTTAACAGGATTTAGAAAAAGACCGCCATGAAATATCACAAAAGCTTCGAAAAAACTTTCTCTTTCTTTACTAATATTTATTACAATGGACTAATTTCGTATCAATCTTCCTGATTCTTCCTTGGATATCACCAAATTTTATTATCCTTCAGCTTCTGCTCCGCCCAAAACATTGCGGCTCTTAACTCTGATCACCCAAAACATTGATACTTCGACTCAGGCTCCAACCAAAATCTTGCTGCTCAGCCCTCGGCTCCACCCATAACTTCAGTAGGAACAGAGTTTTAAGATTCAATAAAATAAATAAATTTTATATAAAAAAAAAAAAAAAAATTCCTTTAATATCAGTAAAGTATAAATTAATAATCATTAAAAATAAAAATAATAATAATAATAGTAATAATAATGTGTAATTATTTATTAAAAAAAAAAAAATAAAATACTAATAATAAAGTATAATAATAATAGTAATAAAATAAAATAATAAATAATAATTCAATAATAATAATAATAATAATATAAAATAATAAAATAAATAATAATATTTATTTAAATTACTGATAGGCAATGGTAGTTAAATTCAAGATAATTCTACAAACAATACTAGCAATTTTTTTCAAAAAATATACTAATTTTAAAAATCAAGGGATGGTGATTATTATACTGATATGAATGAATAATAATAATTAATTAAAAAATAAAATAATAATAATAATAATAATAAAATGATAAAAATAGTAATAATAATAATAATAATAATAATAATAATATAATAAATACATAATAATAATAATAATAATAAAATAATAAAATAATAATAATAATAATAATAATAATAATTTAACATACCTCTCAGCCCCTCTTTTGAATAAATTAAAATGAAATTAATTTAATTTCAATAATAATAATAATTAATTTAATTGTAATATTAATAATTAATTACAAATTGATACAATATTACAATAATATAATAATTTACTAATTTTTTTATTGGGTTTAAAAAAATGAACGATTTTAAATTTAATTATTATAGAATTTAAAAAATTAAATTTTAAAATTTATCCCCAAAATATTTTTTATATTAAGAAATTTTTGGCGATTAAAGTTTTTAATGATTTCTAAAAATTTTAAAATTTAAATAGCTTTGAGTAGCATCGCTGATCAAACAATTACATTAATTATTAAAATAATTACTACAATATTAAATATTATTACAACAAGTATATTATTACAAATAAACTAATTGAAACATGAATTAATATCAATTTAATAATAAATCCTATAATTGAAATAATAAACTCATAAGTATTATATATGTTATAATATAATATAAATATATGTCTTTTGAATATTATAATAGATTTTAAATTTGCAAAGAAGCCTTTTTTATTTTAATAAACTGAAATATATATATTTTTATCGTCTTACATATGAGTATTTTATATATAAAACGTTAACTACAATCCAATAACGAGTGAAGCGTTAAGCATTAACTGCCGGGTTTTTCGGAAGGACTGAATTTGACCTGTCCGTAAAATAAAGGGTTAACATCTGCTCTTTAGCACGGTGACCTTTCTAACGTTGCAACTCCTAATAAGTCAAGTGGGTTAGATTTATCACTACACAAAATTATAAAAAGAAACGAACCAATTTTTTTTTTTTCCTTTAAAACTCGGAATGAAAGGTTGGATAAAACTATACAAGATTTGAGGCGATGCTCTATTCCTTCATATCAGAGGGGAGCTGTGCAGTACACGCGGGCGGGTTGCCGGTGTCGGCGCCGTGCTGCTGCTCTGGGGCGATTCAGGCTATGCGGGGCGGACTCGGGAAAGTCGCAGAAGCAGACGCAGAGGCTTAAAAAAAAACTCAGAAGTGTTTCCTCCGAAAACACTTCTTCGAAGTATAATAATAAATAATAATGTGTTTGTGTAGCGCACGCGCGCTCTGTCTGTATATATATTATAATAATATAATATATACGTATAAACATTACTTTATATTGTTAAAGTAATAATAGGTAATATATATGATAAATTTATAATAAATATGTATTAATAGGTATATATATATAAAGAGAGTATAATATATATATATGAGAAAATAAGAGTAAGAGAGAGAGATATGATGAAGTTGAGTTTTTAACGATAGTATTAATATATATTATAACTGTATATGTTAATATAGAATATATAGTATAAATTTTATTTGGAATACGATATATATAATAATATATTATATATATATAATAGATAGAGTATAGTAATATAGAGTAATAAGTGAATATATGAAGTGATATAGTATAAGTAAGATAATATAATGAGTATATAAGTAATATTATATATTATAATATGTATTATATAGTAATATAGTAATACTATTAATTATATAAATTAATGTAATAAATTTAGTATAATATATATAAAAATAATATATAGGTAGTATATTAGTACTGTATAAAAAATATATCAATCTATGGAAAAAAAAGAAATCAGAGAATTTATTAATATATATATAATATGATATATATATATATATATATTATTAATTATATATATATAGTATATTATTATATTATTTGTCTCTTCTTTAATATTTCATATATATATTATAGCTATATAGATATTAATATATTATACTAAATATATGAGTCATATGACTATAATATATATTTATATAGTATATATATATATATATATATTATATTATATATATATATTATAATAATATAATAATTATTTATTATATATATATCGTTATTAGCTTTGTCTATTTTATATATTAGCTTGCATGCACTAAACCAATGCTTACAAAAGTTCTACAAATTTATGATATTATAATATAAGAATATAAATTCTTAGTGATATATAATATGAAAATATGATATATTGTAGCTGTGTATAATATAAATTCTTTACTCGGGTTCGATAATTCACGGTGTCCTGGAGTAATAGATATATTATAATAGTGACTCATTATTTTACACTAATATTAATAATGAACTTTGTTCTGTTTATTGGGATTAATTATATTTTATTATTATATTCGAGTTATAAATATGAATATATATATAGTAGTCATATGATATAGATAAGTAAAATTATGAATATAATATATA
Organism: Trachelipus rathkii; assembly: GCA_015478945.1. Lineage (NCBI taxonomy): Eukaryota > Metazoa > Arthropoda > Malacostraca > Isopoda > Trachelipodidae > Trachelipus > Trachelipus rathkii. Next base: position 15,388 of record JABUQX010070569.1, on the reverse strand, counting down.
GATATATACAGAGTATATTATATAAGTTATAATATATATATATATATTCTGTCATGGTTTGGTGGAATTGTTTAGCTCGTCTCACAGAAGAAACCAGGGATCATTCTCAGACTCAGTGAACGGGAACAGACTCTAAAAATTGTCTCTTTGAAAAGTACTACAATGTGTGCAGTACGATGTGCATGCGCCAGTCATAATATTCAAATATTACTGAACAGAAGTCGACACATAAAACAAAAATAGACACACACACATGCACACACACATACTCCTTTCAAATGCTAACTTTCGAGTTAAAGAAAGATCTTTGTCAGTGACATTTAAATAAATTGTGCTGATCATTTTTGTAAGCGAATTAGGTTTGGGAATTGAAACAAAACTAGTTATCCAGTTTTGATTCTGTAAATTACGTTCCACTTGGTATTGGAAGTAGCTTTCTGCTGAATAAATAGTCCGAATATGATCGGATATTAATGGTAAGAAATTTAGATTCCAAAATACAGGGTATCCCAGGAAAAAATAATATTCTGGGATGTGAAAGGATAGGTTAATGTAGGCAAAGAAGTTTATTTATACATCTGTAGATTTTCAAATAGTTTCCAAGATATAGCTAAATTAATATTAATCTTCAAGTGGCACATTTATGAAGAGTTTTATAAGAATTTTTCAAAATTTGCACCATTTACTTCAGTGCATTCTTTACTCTAATGAAAATATAGGGTGTTGCTTGTCGAAGTGCTCCTTATTTAGACATCAACGCCAACCCTTATTTTGTACACTTCATCCTTCATCCAACCCTATAAACAGAAATCTAATATCGTTACTTTTGGTTTTGGAATCTTGAGATCACCATGACCAATCCACTGATTACGAAAAATAAGGTAGAGATGATATTCCTTCACATGTGTAGTAGAATTCATAGGGGACCTGTCATGCGGAAAGTATATAGATCTCCGTGTGGCCAAAGGAACATTCTCTTTTTGTTCATGTAAAGTACGTTGCATAAATTGATGGTAACTCTGTCCTGTCATTCGATGACCGATCAAGATGCCATTGTTCATACCGCGGTTCACATTGCATGAGAAGCTAACTTAGACTGTTCCATGTTGATTTTTATGCGACCAAAAATGATTGTTACGAGAGTTCTTGATTCCATACAGTATAAATATGGCTTCATCAGTAAACAATACTAATGAAAGTCGAAACGCGTGTGGCTGTCCCATATATGAAGATTTTGCCAAGTTGTGGGTGGAATGGGTACAACCTTTCTGGATGCAGTATGCACCATACACGTGTTTGCAAAACACCCAACATGCAGAAAATCTTCTCGTGATAATTGTAGAATTACGCTGCCTATGTCGGTAATTAATTTGTTTCACTTTCTACACATTTCCAACAAGTTCTCTTTCAGATGTAATATGACCACTAAGTTACTTACCACTTTCACGCAATGTGTTAAACACTTTGGAAGAGACTCTACAATCCGGAAATCAAAGTGTAGGAAATCGACGTTGGTATTATTTAACTTTTGGAGGAGCGTTACCATTGAAGTGGACGTAAACATATATTTGAATGACTAAAAATTTTCGAGAATTTTAGAAAACAATTCGGCAACTGGGAAAGAGCTAACTCACGTTTACTCGGTACAACAACTACTTGATTACTGGCAATCTAGCAAATTATTCAAAACGAACTGAGTGTTTCTTTTGTTAGACATTGCTATGTTAGCTGCTGTTGATATGATATAAAAAGTAGGGTCAGGTTAAGCTTTGCTGGGTAACGTTAGGTTAGGTATTTTTGTTAGGATGAGAACTTTAGTAATGTTAACATATATTCGCATTTCAGTACGATAGATCGGCTGGATTTTTATTAGGCTAGATATCACTATGTTATTAGCTGATCATATGATAGAAAAAGTAGGGTTGGGTTAGGTTTTGCTGGGTAATGTTAGAGTAGGTATTTTTGTTAATTTGAGAACTTTGACAATGTTTATCCATAGTTTAAAATATTAGATATGTCAGATTATGTTCACCAATATATATATATATATATATATATATATATATATATATATATATATATATATATATATATATATATATATATATATATATATATATATATATATATATATAGTACATATATTAATAGAATATATATATATATATATATATATTATATAGATATAATAAGGTATATATATATAAATATATATATATATAATATATATAGTATAATATATTTAGTATATATATATATATATTAATCTTATATATATATATTTATATCATATATATATATATATATATATATAGCGTCATATATATATATAATTAGTATAGTATTATAATGTTATATATGTATATATATAGGAGTATAAAATATATATATACTTATATATATTATAGATTATATATATATATATATATATATACTATATATATATTATTTTATATATATATTTTCGGTTCTGATATATTGTAATAAAAAGGAATAGAACGCTAAGGGAAATTTCTTTTTTCTTTTTTTTGAAAAGTAAATAATTCCTTTCTTTTTATATATATAGTATAGTAATACTTATATATATTATATATATATGTTATATACGTATCAATATATAAATACTGATATATGATAATAGTATTATATTATTACTAATATAGGTTATATAATATATAATGAATTTTTATATATATATTATATATATAATATTATATAAATAGTAATATTATATATATATGATAATATAGTATATATCTGATATAATATATATGTAGTATATATATTAATAATGATATTATTATATACTATATTATTCATATCATAATATATATATTATATTTATATAATTATATATATATATATATAATGATTATATAATCAACTTGCTTGGAAATAAATAATGATAATTTTTATATTTTTCTTTATCATATTATATATATATATATACTAATATATATATATTATATAATATATAATACTATATTATATATATATATACCGGTTGGTGACAGCCATCACAACCCTTGAGGGCTTACAACGACCTATAGAAGGTTGGAATCACTCAAAATGTATCTGCAGCAATTCTTTGCCGTTCAATGTATCATACATCAGACAATTCTTAAACAAGTTCTGACACCGGTTCCGCTCCGCTTCACTCTGACTCCGAATCCGAATACATTTACCAATTAACCTTATATTTAGCAACAATCAAAATGCATTAAAAAATTTCTTTTTACTCGAACCGATTTCCGATCAATCATACCGACGCCCGATGGAGGTTCGATATACGGCCTGTGAGAAAAACGAAGACATTGCTTTCATACTACACCATCTTCAAAAGAAGAGGTTTCCTATTTCAAATGTATACGGTTTCTCCCACGTCGAGACTAGATTGACACCTCAAATCCTCGCCTGCTGCTGACTTTTAACACCTCTTTTCCACTAACAAAGGTGAAAATAGGGTTTACAAGCTACAGTGCTCGTTCGTTTATTCCTCGACCTACACGTTGTTCCAAGTGCCAGCTGTTTGGTCATCCCAAAAATGCTGTAAGGGACAGCGTGAAATCTGCCTGGTCTGCAGCGAACCCACGTAAGATGCCTGCGTCTAAGTCCCTTAATCTGTCTCCCACCGTTGCTATTACTCCTAAAACGGATGTCCCTGAGCAGAAACAAAAGATTAGGCACCAAACCAAGGGTTATTCGCATGAAAAGCATCCGAATTCCTAACGCAGGGAAATATCGACTTCCGTTGTAAAAAAATGCAACTCGGAAAAGACCTCGCTGCATATCTATTCCCGAGACAAAAGCATTGACATCAATAGATTGTGCTCAATCAACCACAGTTGCCGAGTAACCCACCAATAAACCCTTTGATAGTTTGTCCAGGATTATTCCATCTCTTCTTCCTCTCGCAACTCTTCGTTCGAGTTTCCTAGCATAGTACTCCCTAAAAGGATCCTACCGAATCATATTGATTTCAGTTCCCAAATGTGACGATTTCTTTGCGCTTCTGAAAGAGATCAATGGAAAATTGTTTAACACGCAAACGCTCCAAGTGTTCTGCTACTGCCGACGTCAAGAAAGGAAACACAAAGTTCTCCCATCCTAACTCAGATTGTGCACCATTTCAAAGCAACCCACCTGACGGCTTATTCGCAGAACCTCCAGCCCTTGACTTATTATGTGTTTCGCAGAGTCCCTCTAAACCACTGAGTGTCTCATCAACTCCTCCACCATCAGAGACTGGTTTTCCTGTTGACCTAACGGCGGATCTCAACCTCACAACTCCATCGCCATCACAGGAAGATACCCCCTTTCCCGGTAACACCTTCCTGCATTGTCTCCATAGAATATGCCCACATTCTCTCCACCCAGTTCTGAATCTGTTTGGTTGGGGGATACTGACATCGCTCACACTTCTAATTATGAGCATTCTGGTTGATCTTCTAGAGACAAACTGCTCCCACAAAATAATATGTACTTGGTCGAGCTCAACTTGCTTCTTATTCATGGCGAAACCCCAAAACTAAAATCCACAGGAAACTTCTCCCCCCCCTCCCCGAAACAGATCGTACATCCCAAATCGTTGTTGTACGACTATTCATTATACTCTGGATTTACAGTTCCTCCCCGTATCTGCGAAGGGAATATATCATGTGCACAAGTTACTTTCGCTTTTAGACCCCAATATCGTCTGCTCTGATGCCGATTCTGCGAGAGGTACCTCAGAATCCTCCTTACTAGTCATTTTAAACACAGTTTGTAGCATTCTTAACTTCCTCAACATCCCTTTGCAGAAGCTGCTGCAGTTCTTCTACGATGAAGGGTTTAAACCTTGGCTATTCCCTGCAACCACCATCTGTCTGGTACTGACCTCTCTCTCCAAATATATCCACTCCACCGCCTTGGTAAAGTCATTATTCTTGTCTTACTTTGCAATTCACGGGTATTCACTTCAGTGTTTAATGACGGCTCTAAAACAGGGGACATCGTGGGCACTTCTGATATATTTTCCGATCACAACCTCTTCCACACCCTCACCCCTCATGCTTCAATTTTTACTGTAGAATTAATGGCTATAATAATTGCCATTACTCAAATCTTATTCCTTAACCAAGACCACCCTTGTGTCATTTATTCGGATTGACTCAAAGCTTTCCATGAGCTCTAAGCCTCCTACTTTAAAAATACAATGGCATCCGCTGTATAACAATTTCTCCAGCTGCTCCACTGTTGCAAGAAGCAAATTACAGTCTGCTGAACCCCTCTTACGTAGGGGTGGCTGATAACGAAACCGCTTTCCATCAACTGATTACTATTTCCGACCTATCATGGCCACTCCTTTGGGAGCTGTGATGAGCCATGTACGCAAACTCAGGCATCATATATATATATTACTGAATATAGTAATATGTCCAACTTGTTTTTTCTGTATTTTAGATACGGGATATATATATATATATATAATAATATATGAAATATATATATATTATATTATACTATATATATATTTAATATATAATATTATACATATATATATATAACTATTATAATATATATATATATATATATAGTATATACTAATATATATATATATTTATATATATATATATATATATATATATATATATTAGTATTATATATATATATATATATATAACACATATATATATATATATATATATATATATTATTATATATTATATATATATATATACTATTATATATATTATACTATATATATATAATATATATAATATATATATAGGTTTATATGACGTGTGCGTGTGCGTGTGCGTGCGTGAGTTTTTGTGTCTATGTACGTGTGTGAGGTGTGTGTGTGTGTGTGTGTGTGTGTGTGTGTGTGTGTGTGTGTGTGTTGTTTGTGTAAAACAAAAATTGAAGAGCCTACAAATGAAGAGGGATCTGCCGTAGAGTTTATGATCAAATTAATAGGCAGTCATAAAGATTTTAAGTTTTAAAGAAGGAAAAACTTTGATTATAAAATTTATAGGAAATATTAATTAATAGCCCATTATAATTATAATTATATATTTATTTGATAACTTAGGTCTTAGGGGGGAAAGTAAATGAGGATATTATATTTGGGGGGAATCGAGTCACTGATGTAGAGTCTAAAAATTGATATGTCCAACTGTCGTAATTTATTTCATAATTACTCCATCTGTCACAATTGTGACCAGTAATTTATATAAATATATTCGCATTAGAAGTGGTTTGATGCCTAAGAATAAAACTTTATTTATTTAGCCCTATGCTATTTATTGTTATCTAATATAATGCGTTATTAGGGATTAAAACCCCTATGATTTAAAGTACTCATACATTGTCAATCCATCATATGAAGATGGGCTTGGCGGGTTTGACTTTATGTCAAAACTTATTGTGTATATAGATCTTTATGTCAGAAATAATGGCTTATGATACAAAGCATAAAAAAGTTCAAGCTATTCAATTTTTGTTTCCATATCGTGTCATGTATCTGAACTAACTCTAGCAAGTAACTAGCGACGATGCTTATAAACTTTGCAGTTCACAAAGCACGTACCGTTAGTGATACTTCTGGTATGACCGTATATGGGGGACCTTAATCAGACATATCCGTCAATCTATGTTAGCACATTGTAATGTTAAATGAGACTCAATCTCCATCCCCCACCCCAAATTTCTGCACCAGAGATGAAATTTTGGGGCTGCAAATCCCAAAATATAAAACTAATAATAATAATAATAATAATAATAATAATAATAATAATAATAATAATAATAATAATAATAATAATAATAATAATAATAATAATAATAATAACAATAACAATAACAATAACAATAACAATAACAATAACAATAACAATAACAATAACAATAACAATAATAATAATAATAATAATAATAATAATAATAATAATAATAATTAATAATAATAATAATAATAATAATAATAATAAAATAATTTTCAATACCGGCAACAGCATACATACATGCTTTTTCTTCTATTGAGAATTATCGATTGTACTATTGATATAGATATTTTAAGATTTGCAGTCCCTTAAATTAGGTCTTCTAGAGCAGCCACTGAACGATAGAATATTTTTCCTTCGTTGGTAAAAAATGAGCAAAGAAGATATGACTAGTTCAAATTGTTTGCATACCTCTTCTACTATGCAGCTACAACAACTGTGAGTAAATTTTTAACTAGATAGTTTGTAATTTAGACAAGGAGAAGTGAGGATTTCTAGCCTCTGAGAGGGTGCTTGCTTTGTGAACTGCAAAAAGCTTTATAAGCATCGTAGCTAGTTACTTGCTAGAATTAGCTCAGAGACATAACATGGCATCGAAATAAAAATCAAATATAAAGTTTTAGAATTGAGACCTATTTAAATTTCAAAATCGATTATTTAATTATCTGATAAAGCTTCTGTAATCAATGTGAAAGTCTGAGAGAATGAATTTTACACTCCTTACTAATTGAGAACTGTATAAGTAATAAGTTTGTATTGATTTATAGCCTGATTCATGCTTAAAGATATTTTTTTTCCTCTAAAAATGAAATTATTATAGGATTTTGACATTCTAAAGCAAATTCAAAAGCAATTTAACGAGAGCTTAGCATACCTACCAATGCGGATGCACCTATTCAAAAGAAGCAATTTAGAATTTTTAAGGAGTTAGTTCCAAACTTTATTTGGGTTCTATATGATGGTTCTATTTTAAAAGTTTTTTTTTTATTTTATTTTTATTTTTCTAAAGAATTCAAAGCGTTAAAATTTTAGAATTTTAACATACCGTATTTAAATTTCAAAATCGATTAATTAATAATTATCTGATGAAGCTTCTGGAATCAATGTGAAGCTGAACTTAAATAATAAATAATTAATTGAAGAACATTGTTTAAATTTTTCTTTTAACACAATTTCACAAGATCTATTTTTTTAACAACTCTTGTAATAAAATTTAGAAATGATTTTTCACATTAAATTTTAAAGACCATTATATAATATATATATATATAATATATAGTATATATATATATAATATATATAAATATATATTACAAATACAATATATATATATTATATTCCTAGTAACAATTATAATATTATAATATAAATATTTTTTATTTAATAATAATAATAATAATAATAAAATAATTACAAATACCAACAATTTATTATTAATGATTTATCATATTTTAATGATTAAGTAGTGAATTTTGCCTTCAACTGCGAAATCCTCGTAGTGACTTGAAAATTCTCACTTCTCGTCTCACCACTATAGCAAGCACGACGGTGAGGTTAAGGGTCGGTCATAGAATTAAAAAATATATTATAAATGAGGCTTGCCTCGTTACGTAACGTTCGCTGAGAATGAACTCTCTCTCCCCCTCTCTTATTGCGTTTATCACTTACATTGTTTAAAATAATGCCCATATATATATATATATATACTATAGTATAATATATATATATTATATATATATATCATAGATATAGTATATTATAATATATATACTATCATAGTAATTATTATATATAGTATATTATATATATATATTATTACGGTAGATACTATAGTATATATAAGGATATATATACTATACTACTAAGTCAATATTGTTGCAGATTGTGTAAGCTAGTATATATATAGATATATATTTAGTAATATAGTATATATATATATATATATATATGACTATCTATATATATATAATACGATAGTCAAAATCATTGACATCCATTTTTTTGTGATGCGAAAAGTCACACCCTTCTTCATCTTAAATTTCTAGAGCAATTTCGTTTCATTTGGATAGTTAGCTCGGAAGTGTTAGTGATCTTCTTTTTAATTTGCTTAGTAAAATAGAATAATTAAGTATTATGTCAATTAATTAAAATAATCTTCAATTTTTCGATGTGTGACGTGAACCCTTTTTATTTTATCCCAATCGATCAACTACATAAAATATAACAGCATAATTAATAATATATTAATGATGTATTATATATTATTATTATTATTGATTATTGATTATTTATTATCATCGAATTATTCTTATTATTATTCATTATTATTATTTTATATTATCTTATTGTATTGATTAATTATTATTATTATATAGTTATTGCTTTTGAAGCGGTGTAATAATCTTTATGTCACCACGTGGATAAATTTCATTCATTTCATATAATACTAGTATATAGTTTATTTATATATACTATATATAATAGATATATTATACTTTTATATATATATTATATATATATCATATTATAGTACAGGTGATATAGTATATACGTATATATAGTTTCTATATTATCAGGGGTCGTGTATATCATAGGGTAGGCAGGGTAGGTAGGTCCTACCCAATCTTTATAGAAAATCTTGTTAATAAATAATTTAAAATCGGATAAATTATTAATAAATTATTTTCAATTTTGTTTGGAAAGTTTTGAAAAAAAGAAACTGATTTATAAAATTACAATTTAAGAAAAGCAACTACTTTAGTAATAAACAATTATAATTAATTTCAAATTCATTCTACGGAGAATTCTCCCTTTCCATCTCCTGTTCTTAAGAAGGAAAATTCCAAGCTATTCAGTGCGTACATCAGGAGCTTCATATTTCACATAATAATATATAGGACCTGCCAAGCGTTCATACTTGCCTGTACGAGCGGAAAAAAAAGTACGAAAATTCGGGGGTTACGAATTTTCGTTCACCCAGTGAAATGGCAAAGAATAAATTGAATTTTTTTTTTTTAATCTCTCATCTCTCCTCTCTCTCTCTCTCTATAGTACACATGGTATTTATACAATATTATATATATACTAGCTTATTATCGGTACATCCCTAATAGCTATATATATATATATTTATTCAATTATATATGTATATATATACGTAATATATAAATATATATATATATTATCACTATATATATGATTTTAGACGATAAGTTTCTGCTCTACGTGTCAAAAGCACTTGGCCCAACAACAGGTCTTTTAGTTGGAAATACAGCTCACAGTTGTAATTCTTCCGCTGACATATATCACACTACTTGCTTACATTATTTAAGTGATTATTATTTATTATAATTCAAATAATTATAATAGGTGCAATAATGGGGAGACCAAGTGTTAGATATCTTATATTGAAAAGATAGCTTTAAAAAAGCCTTATGCTAAGGAACAAACAAGCTTTAATTCTATCACAATCGCCAGACCAAAAACTTTATTAAAATCGGGAAGGGCTACATTTCTTACATTTCATAATAACATCTCAAAGGCATTATGTTCTGTATGTAATCATAATAATATATATTATAGTATGTATATACTATATTATAGTATATATAGTATCTACTATATATATATATATATATATATATATATAGTATAGTGCGGTATAACAAACTGCTTACAAATTCAACGGCAGTGCTATAGGTTATTCAAAGAAACGATAACCCCTTAAGTATTTTTCACACTGGCTGGGATTAGTGAATCATGGGGCCTAGAAGAATGTCCGCGTTAAGTGTTTGGACGACCACGCACGATGGACTAAAGTAAAGCGCGAGAATTGTATCGTTGTGGTGGAATAATAATCACCCACCCAACACGGCAAGCCACGACGGCACTGGTACCCGTCCCACGTCGTGGGCGTAGCGGGACAAAGCAGCGGCGACCGCGCAGAGTGAAATAGCTTTACAATCCGGGAGAATAGGATTTGTATGTATTCAACAAGCTGTCTACCTAAATTTCAGCAGGTGCTATAGGTATTGGAGCCCTAATGATATATAATATATAATTTAGATATATATATATACCCTTATACTAGAATAATATAATTATATATTATATATTAATATTATATAGTTATATAGTAATATATATATAATATAATTACCTATATATTATTACTATATATATATATATATTATATAAGTAATATATATATTATATTATACTATATACTATAATAATATATATATAATATATATATATATATATATAATATTATATATATACTATTATATACTAATATATTATAGTATATTATATTTTATATATATTACTATTATAATATATCATATACATTCATCAAGGCTATGGGTTACAAGCAAACATTTTGCAAGTACAAGTACCTAGAACTTGTTCAAGTTACCAAGTGACCACAGTGAACAATTACTCAGACTTGTTTCAAGTACATACAAGTTACAAGTACAAGTACTGGTATCAACTGTACAAGTACTAATTTCTTTAATGAAGAACTGTGCATATATATAATTATATTATATATATATAATAGATATGATATAATAATTATAATAATATAGATATATATATATATATATACTGTATATAGATACCCGACCGCATTCATCCTTATCATCATTCATCATCAATCATCATTATCATCATCTCTACTACTACTACTACTCCCCAAGACTGGGGGTAAGGTGGGTCACATGGCGGAAACAGAAAATGTAGTAGAAGATATATGAACGGGGGACCGCAACGGACCCTCAGTATGGCATCTCTTCAATGTGAGGTTCATCCTTGCCCAGGTGAGCCTCAACAGTGCCTGCTCACAAAAACCCGTCCGCACTGACTTCTACTTATGCACCTTGTGTCTTGCTCTGCCTGAATAACCTCACCGTCTTCTCTACTCTCCAGGCATTCCTACTACATCTCACTCCACTTTTCTTCGATCTCCAAGCCGGTCGATTCCAAACACTACTATACATTCGTTTAACAAACCGACTATCTTCCATCCTCTTCATTTGTCCAAATCATTAAATCATCTCAATGTACTCTTCATTATTCTCTCATTTACCCCTTTCTTCACACCACTACATTTCATCCCTCCCTTTTACATTCCCAATGTTTATCAATTCTTTCTCACACCTAACACACTCCTAAGATTGGGTTTCCATCTTGAAGGGGTGACTAGTGTCTAGATCAATACCTCTTTTTTCAGACCATAGTCTCACTTACTATACATTAAACACATGGGTATCACAACATTGCCCTCTGTAAGACCCAGGCGCACTCAAGACTTTTAGTCCCTTACACCAAGACTTTAATTGCACCAGCCACCATCCTGCCCAAATTCACAACTTTTTCTACTGTTACACGTTCAATACATCTCCATTCAACCTTATCATCCAACATTTTATACTCTAAATACTTTAAACTCAGGACACTATTTTAAAGCTGATTTCAATCTAACAATACTTCACACCGACGGACTGTCCTCACTCACAACCTCACTAATCTTACTCGGTTTAATCTTACGTTTAGCTTTTCAAAATCCCCCTTCCCTTGTTACACACGCCTACATACAAATCTCTCTACTATCCTCTCAAACTTCCTTTCAAGATTCGGCACACTCAAACCCAAATCAATCCGACTTAATAGGTAGGAACCTCCACACTCTTTCATTCTCCATTCACTTCTAACACCATCCCCTTGTTACGCCAAATCTAATTCTATTCATCAATCCCATCCAATATACCAAATTAGAATAACCAACGGAGACATTAACCACACTCCTGCCTCGCGTCTGCTATTATATAATAAACCAATCACTTTTGACTCTTTTTATTCTTTCACACATCACTTTATTCTTGTACATACATACTTTTGATTCATTCAGGAAGCTTACAACACGTCATATATGCAACACCTGCCATAGAGGTTCCCTATTTATCTTATCGTACGCCTGTTGCCAAATCCACTCAAACCTACAATATACAATTCTATTTCTCCTCCCTCTTTCCGAATCATTTGGTTTCAATGTCACAAAGATTGGATTCCACACATCTCACCCATTTACTAAACCACCTTGTTTTCACACCAATTCCAGTCCCTTCAGTCACTCGACGCACTCCTCGACCAAATAATGATTCATCAATATCTTCCCTACAACAACTCAAAACTTGTATGTATAACTACATTACCTTATCATCCTACCTTATATAAGGTACTCATTATTGCTCTCTGCAATCCCTCGGAACATATAGCCCTCACTAAACGCTCGTTACACAACGTTCCTAAATCCAATCAATCACCACTCTCGCCTATATACTTGTTAACTGGATTTCGCGACGACAAAAATTTACTCTTTCATTTCCTGCATATTTTTTAAAGAAGTCAACTTAATTTAAAACTCTTTTTTGAAAGGGAATGACAAAATATTCTCGTTCAACTTCATTCTTAATTTACCCAAAAGAGCACATTGATTCCTTGAAAACATTATTTCTGGAAGAATGGGTGCCGAATTCAAAACATTTTCAATTATTTCGAAGTAATTATTTTTCAGTTTTACATTTTTAATATTATTCATTTAATATTAACAGTGATTTTGCTATATGAGGTTGCTTTCTGGGGAACAATCAATTTTAAAAAATCACCGTAAAAATGAGTGAGATTTTAAAAACAAGCTTTACTACAGTTTAAATTTAGATTTATATTTTTACGAGTGAAACAAAATTGGGAATATTTATAATTAAAGATAAGACTCCCTTACGCTTTTTATGCTTTCAAGTAAATACTCTAATTACCAAATGCGCGTGACTGCGATGCCACCTACATTAGGGAAAGACAATAATTACGAAAACTTTTCCTTTCCTATTTGTGAGCATCAAAGGTATTTCATTTAGGAAACTCTACGATACCACATTTACATCATCCCCCACAAAGTCTGGAATTTGATATTAAGTATCTTCAGAGCAGTCATTTGCATACACATGAAGCATTTTATGGAAAATTAGCAAGTGGCTGAAAACTCTTGTTTTCAGTTATGTTGAAATCAGGCTTCCATAAGTAGCGGGGCTAATATCCAGAAATTCGGTATCAGATATATGGTTACCCGTTATTCCTGAAGAGACATGAATATGTTATGAGGCTTGAATTGAGGGGTGGATGATTTTAACATGGTTTAGAGTGTCTTTAACAATGAAATTTACCTTTTATGCTATCAATAGGAAAACCGAGGAAGTTTTATACTTTTTCTCATTGCAGAAGAGAATTGGTGGCCATTCGCAGCACCTGCCTATGTAATGATGTTATATACTGATAAGCATAAAAGGTTATTTCATTGTTAGGAACCTCTAAACCATTACTTCATCCCCCCCCTGAGTTCAGCTATAATGATATTCATTCTCTTCAGAGACAAACGGACCATATACATGATCACGAATTTGGATATATTAGCCCACTCTCGAGGAACTCTGATTTGTCAGTGTCTAAAAATCTTGATGTAGTTTGGCCATTGTTTAAAAATCCCGACCTTTTAAATGTAAAGTCCAAGCCTTTAAGCAGTCTTTTATTAGCTAAAGTGTCGATGTGTGCTGATAGAGTGTTCACAACTTTGCCAAAGAAGAGGGAACAGTCTCAACCTTTAACTATATGGTTCTATCAGTTCACCTTTAATCTGACTATTCACTTTGTCATTTTAATTAATATGGTTATCTCATTTCATATGCTCTTTATCATTTACGTTAAATACGTCTAAGACACATAAATCCAAATTAGTTACATAAATAATTTAAAATGTAGTAATTTAAATTTGTTATTGCGTCCGTATTATAATTATTACATATATTTACACTATAAAATAGATATATTATGATATATATATAATACATACTATATATATTACTATAAATATATATTATATTAGTATATAAATATTAGAGTATAGTATATATATATTAATTATTAGTATAACATATATTACATATATATATTATATGAATTATACTATATATATTACTTAGTACTATTTATATATATAATCAGTATATATATCTGTATTCTCGCCTATTAATATATCAATATATATGATGTATATATATATCTTAATAGTAGTATATGACATAGTATATACCTACTTATGACTATATTATATATAATATATAAACGTATATATATATATATAAATACTATACCCAGTATATCGATATATATATATATATTATATGCTGTTATATGTGTATATATAATATAGCGTATAATTTAGTAATATGTATATATATATATATATATATATATGTATAGTAAATATATATATATTATATATATAAGTATATTATATTTATTTTAATTGGTAATTATATTATACATTATTACTTATATATGGTATATATATACTCTAGTATAATATATATAACCTAATATAGTATATATAATATTAGTATATACATATATATATAGAACCTATATATAGTATATATATAATAGTATAGATATATATATATAATAAATATATTATATATCGTAGTATTATATATATATATATATATATATTAATTAATGACAATATTCACTTTATTATTTTCGTAAATGGGATGCTATTTAGGTAATAC
>JABUQX010070568.1:0-16813 GCA_015478945.1 Trachelipus rathkii | reverse complement strand
AGGCGGGGATGTAATCGTACGAAACGTAAAGTTCTCGAAAGTACCACCTTCCAAAGAAATAGCCAAGTGCCCCTCTATAAGTAACTTCCAAAAGGTGATTTTTTCATAGTTACTTCTAGAGAATTTGCCAACAAATACCACTTTGACCATCCCTACTCAATGCGTACCAGACGATCATACTATCCTCAAGTAGAAACCAAAAGCACTCCGTGACTGTGCCAGCAATACTCCCCATCCACACACAGCCCTGCTCCCCACGCATCATCCCCTCTTCAGCCCTTGGGTACAGGTTGAGATACAAACTATCCTGCGATATCCGCAACCACTGCCACTCCTCTCTCCACCTAAAGGGTGGCTGGCTGCACTACCATCTCACAAGAGTGATGATTACCCCATCAGGCCCAAATCCCAAGAAGACGGATTGTTCTACCCCACTAGAAGAAAAACGGAAAGCGCAACTATGACCCATGAAGCAAACCCTCACATTACGAAACAATACAAAAAATGAAATTAAATAAAGTAAAATAAATTACATGGTAATAGTAGCTAGGAGGGCGTGCGACCCTGATTCTATGAAAATCACAGAGGACTATAACTATAAAAAAACAAACTAACAATGAATAGCTGAAATGAACAATCGTCTCTCTCTAGGAAAAAAGGTTACAGACCCTCTAAAGTTTGAAGTTTTGAAAATTTGATCTTTTTTATTAAAAAAAAAAAAAAAAAAAAAAATTAAATCACATGATATATATACTTGCAAAAAAACATAGATAAAAAAGCTTATTAAAAAAAAAAAATGAAACACATAATTTAAGTTCCATTAGTGAGTCAAATAAATAACTGCACTTCTCACAAGTTTTCAAAATCTTTCATGATGGCCCCATAAGTAAATTTCTCTCATAAACAATAAATAGTTAGTCAGCCTCACAGCACTCGTTCTTTGAAGCGGTCATCCCTAGTTCACAGTCTCGCGTGCTCTCATTAAGATCTGTCAGCTAATTGTACTTTAGCCGCTCCGCAGTAGCGGCTGTCTAACACCCACATTTCATTAAAACTCACAGAAACAAAATAACAACCGTTACGATAAAAAAAAACTTAACAACTGAAGAAATAATCGAAAACTAAAACTCGTGCTCTCCTTTAGCGATAAAAAAAGTTACAGCCTCTCAAAGTTATTAAAAACTCCTATAGGCTTTTATTCTAGTTGAACTTCCTGATCCGCAAGCCGTTACGGTCTCCACTTCAGGTCCTCTAGTTCAAGGTTAATAAATAAGTTTTGTCTAGGTATGCGCCCCTCTCTTCACAGGTCCGACCCGCGGCAATCCAAAGGCGACTGCCTGCTCCATCGCCTCGCGCCAACCGGTACTCCCTATACGAAACTTCAATCCCCTTCCCCATCTACCCAACACCCGATCCCTATACAGTAAGAAAATCCTCTACTAGTAGAACTTAAGCACTAATGCCTTATCAATAACCTGAACTAGGGCATGGCCCACCTATAAAACGAGCACTGAGCTTTCCCCACTAAATTTTTTTATAAAGCCTATTGGGAAAATTCTTAACTTTCGAGGCGCTCCGGCACTAACTTTTTTTTCCCTAAGACATAAAACATCTTCGTTGCTCTGTAAGCCCCGTTCCACTTATATATTATTCTTTTGCTAGCACGTATCATCTTTGCGATTTAAAAACAAACAAAACAAAAAGAATACATAACCGCAAAACATTCTTAGAAGTTTTAACAAACGTTATAGGCATTGTAACGCGTTTTTTTTCCTAAAGCAGGTGCAAACGATTTTCGTTCTGTCTGTCATCTATTCTTCGGGTAGCCCCACCACGATTACCATAGTTGTTTGTAGAGCTGTTCATCCTGTGATGTTCTTTAAAAATCCAGCCGGTGGGTGACACCCCTCTCTCACGTACTACTACAATTACCAGAGATTTTGTTAGTCATACTGATTTCCCTGCAGCTCTGAACAAAAATAAATATAACACTGACACTAGAGGCCTGAAATGAGCCCTAACCTGGATGATCAAAAATGAAAAGCTCATTAGCAGTTTTAAAAAACTATGAGGCGAACTTTATCTTTTCCTAAAGAGAGGCGATTTTCGTTTTCACTCTTCCTTATTATTTCAGTTATTATGAGGTATATCTGTGATTCTTTCATAAAACAATCGGACCCCGACGCTCATGACACCTTTATAAAATTTGAACACTACCTAAAAATATGATTTATATCCAACGATATGAATGAGAACGAGACGAACTACTCCCCGCAACGCACTAACACTAAAAAACTACCATTAACGATCCTACAATAGGTTAAACCATAGTTTACCGTGGTTAAACTATTACTTCAACTTACGTTCCAGCGATATGGACACAACAAACAGCCAGCAAAAATCGCATACAAATATTACCAAAAGTCTGCTCCATAAACATTAATTGTAGTCCTCCGCAAGCTCTCCGCTGCCATTTGCCTGCCCGATTCATTCCGACCCCTGTTGTAGGGTAAACTAGACCGGCTATCTAAGGAAGGAATCCGACCTATATCATCCGCAGGCCGATGAGCTCTCCTCTCTCTATATCGACTATATTCTAGTATCTCAAAAAATATTCAGATGTATATTTTATTCAGACCAGCTCCAGGCATCACAGAATGATGTCGGGAATTGCCCCAAAGTAATACTCTCCGAGATAATTTTTCTCCATTAAATTACGCTCTCCTATTTTCCCCTCTCACTCTCTGGGAGGAGGGCACACGCTGCGGAATCAACCGATTATATTTTTATCAATTCACTAACACCTAGAAATTTTTGAGCCAGCTCTTCTTTTTTCATAAAATACACTATTTATGCACAAAATGGTGTGTATGTTCCAGGGGGCCGGCGCTGCCCTTGTTTTAATGAGTGCGCCTACATTGTTCTTTACTGCACTCCAGGTAACACACCAATAGTACAATAGGTACAAGACGACGGTCTGGTTATGATACAAGCAGAAGAAATAGAGGATCCATAGAGGAAGAACAATTTCATAGAAATTATGCCTATTGCGCTACCTACTTCTACTTTCTCAACAATTAGACTATTTATTTAAAAGTATACTGAATAATGCTAAATATATAAATACCAGAGCAATACTAGAATGCATGTTATTATGGTCAGTCTTTAATTAAAGCTTTAATTTTGAAGAAAAAAGTCAAACTTCATCGAACCTTTGTATAAATGTTATAAACTTATATCGGAGGAAAGCTTTCAATATATCCCTCTGTAACAATTCGCCTCACACTGCCGCTATTTCAGGACGGCCACCGCTGATTAGTGTTTACTTTAAAAAGTAATATATAATAACATAATAGTCATATAATATAATATAATATGCAAATATATAATATCAATAATATATATATAATACTACTTTATATGAATATTATAAACTTGATATTGGAAAAACTCTACCCAAATTTAAGGATGTTATAAAATATAACTAACTACCTATATTATCTAGTCTTTATAAAGAAAAATTCGGCCAACTTAACTTAGAAAAGAGATTGGTTAAGCAAAACAGATGTGTGCTTATTAAATTAACACACACGAAGGACTCAGTGTGAAATTTTAATCGTTAAAGCCAACTCCCAATACATCCTACGGTAACATGAGTAGTATCAGGAATTATCTAGAAAGAAGACATACTGAGCATTGAGCAGCTGCAACAATAAACAGTCTCTGATCCAGATTTAAAAATCTGCATTTTCAATCTTCCCTTTGATTGCTGTGTGGATGTGTCATCTAAACATATATCCCCTAACAACTAGAGTAAAGGAAGTCTCTCGTTATTTATAGAATTGTGAAACTCAGTCTCTCTTCCAAATAGAAGAGGACACTGATTTGACAAGAAGTATCCCATATCCGATGACATCATATTTGACAGCTTCGCGGGACTGTTCGATGAAACAGAAATCTTGCAATAAACGCAACACCCCAAAATTCTTCTCTCCCTATTACTTATGCAACATGAGGCAAGTATGCCTCAAAATAGATCGGTAAAATTATATTAAATCAGCCTTTCCTCTACCAAGAAAATTCTGATACATTAAAAGTTCCTTTTGGCATAGATAGTTAAAATAATTCCCGATTTCCCTAGAAATTCCCTACTATGGATATAAGAACTATAGCGATGAAAAAGATATTCACTGTCAATGCAATCTTCTGTGCACTTCGGAAAGTACAGATATCTTTGCCTTCAAATGATATTTGTTGAGCCCACGAATCGAAAAAGCACAAACAACTGCAAACTCATCTTAATCAAATCGTTTAGGCTATCTATACTAAAGAGGGAAGCGTTAGAGAGCTTGATAAATTTTGAAAACTAACTTGGTTATAATCACGTAAGACAATACTAGTGTTAATATACAAAGCACACCTAACCGCATATATTAATTTCCCTACTTATCCTAAGAGCTCATATAATAAATTATAATTATGATTATACTACAGTATATACCTAAGATATATATATATATATATTATTATACCTGACCACGTGCCATACTATATACTACATATACACTAAATACATTACTACCTACTAATTATAACATATAATACTTCGATAAAATTACATGCCAGCAATATATATATATCAGAGAGTGGGCCACTTCCGGCTTTCTTATAGTCCGCTAGTCCCGCTCAGTCCCGCTAGTCCGCTACCGGGACGCGGACACCCACAAGCGCTGTCACTCACCCAGGATTAGGCTGCCACGGACAATAGCGGCAGAGTGCAGGAGACCATTAGGAAATATAGCGAGTACTTGCACGTAGCCGTGTTTATCAAAAAAAGGTGGTTACCTGCTCTCTTTGTTCCGCCACATTTATTCTTGCAAGAATGAAAGTATAGACTTTACTTAATAAGCAATTCTATATGTATTTATATATAAAAGAATATAATTTTTATTTAAGAATTTTATAAGGTGTCTTATTATAATTTTAGTCTAAGACTTATTGCTCTTTTAATAATAATTAAACTTGCGAAACACCAATTCCTCAACTCCTCCTTAAAAGGACCAACAACTATAAAACCGCATATCCCGCCAATGGCATTTTTTCTTAGACTTCAAAGGTTGTTAACTTTCATCCTTATATTTTAATTTTTATATATGTCTTGCATCTGCCACTTTCGGCGTTTCAATTTGCTGTAAAACCCAAATATATTATATATATACTATTATATATCTATATATACGCGGTAATATATATATATAATATATATCTATACTAATAATATATACTATATAGCTATCAACGTATTAACACTACTTAATCATATATAAATATACTATACCTAATATACTCATATATATATATTGTGGAGAGTAAGTATCGAGTGTACTAAATTAATGGCTAATTATGGATTACTTACTGAGTCTGAACATACAGAGCACTGAACTACAAAGCTTAAACCTGCAGAGCCGAACACACCTATGTTTAAAAATGTTGGTCTGTAGTAATTCTTTCGTAAGCTAAGCCACGCTTTTGCATGAATTTCATTTATCACTATTTCCAAAATTGAATTTCCACCATGTAGCATCCTTCTACAGAATTAGTGCCAAAATCAAGTAACAAAAGTTAACAACGAATTAAACAATACCGAAAATACAAAGCGTCCCAACACATTTAGCTCGCTAATTAACAACTAAGTAAACCAAACAAGGTGAGTCTCTAGAAAAAGGTGGCAGGCCTATTACAGTATATTTTTATCCGGTAAGGTAGAGGCCAAAGTTAGGGGAACCAGACTAGTCCGCGCGTGGGAGCCTAAGCTGAAGTTACGAAAATAGGTTTGACACGAAAAGCCGCCAATATAGTACTTGAGCTTAATGGAACCGCTATCAAAAAGAATGGGCGCGTACAGTCATACAGGAAAACCAAAGTCTGACAATGACAGTATATCCCGCATGCCCACTTCGAGCCTGCTCAGGATGTAAACTTTACCACTCGCGGTCAGGCTTCAAGTAGCACCGTTTCAGCCAATAGCCAAACTTAGGGCGTATAGAGGCTAGAGTAAGGAGAAAACTAGGTGCGAGATTAAGCTGTGCTATGTTCATCTTTCTAAGTTATAATGTCCTGGGCAAATTAACAGCTCCTGCGGATAGGCTGTTATTCCCCAACATACCAACCCTAGTGGCATACGCTGCCCGCTCACATAGCAGTTGGAGAGAGCGCCAGAATGGGTGAAGCTAGCGCAGAAGACTGCTAATGCTAGCACAAAAATGTCTCAGAATTAGAAAATTTAACAAATATATCGTTTAAGCAACACATATAGTAAATAAGCAGTCGCATAGACTGGATACTTTACTATATCTAACCCAAGAGCGGGTTTGTCGGGTTCACGTACAGGCCAAGAGAGGCCTAAGCTGACGACGCACAATGCCCCTCCGAGGGTAATAGATAGCGCAGCAAGCAGACGACGCGGTTAACAGCCCAAAAATGCTGTAGAATTAGAGAATTAAAACTTACTATTTTTAGCAACAACTATAGTAAATCAGGCAGTCGAGATAGTACCAGAGTCACAAATATCCAAATGCGTATTTTACTAGTATCGTAACCCAGAGCGGGCTTGTGGGTTACGCGCAGAAGGGTATAAGAAAGAGTATGAAATTAGAGAATTTAAAATATATCTTTAGCAATAATATAGTAAAATATCAGTCCGCACCCGATAGACTGGATAGTTACTATTATCATAAGCCCAGTCGCAATAGACTGGTATTTTACTATTATCTAACCCAGAGCAGGCTTGTGGGTTACGTACAGGCCCAAGGAGAGGTGATTGTTAGTCCACGAGTTAGCGCGTCACAGCCAAATCTCTCTCTCTCTCACTCCTCTCTCTCTCTTCCTCTCTCTTTTCCTATCTCTCTCTCTCTCTCTTTCCCTCTCTCCCTTTCTCTTACTCCTTCTCTCTTCTCTCTCATGTTGTTTTTATATTTTTATTTCTTTCAAAGAATCGCTACAACACCATAGGCAATTTTTATATATAAAACTATATATACTATATAATATAGGTATCTATATATATATATATATTATCTATATTATATATACTACTTCTACGTATATGTCGAGTGTAATGTATTAAATATTCATTTTAGGTAGTATACCTATATATATACTGTTTAGCTACTATTATATATATATATAATATATGTATATGTATGTATTTTATGTATGTATGATGTATGTATTATGTATCTGTATGTATGTATGTCATTGTATAGATGCATCTTGTGATTATGAAGCAGTATGCCATGAATGACATGCATGTTATGTATGTATGTATGTAAGTACTGTATGCATAAACGTGCTATGTGTGTAATGTATGTTATGTATGTACTGTATGTATGGTGCATGTATGATAATTTAGTATTGGATATAATATAGTACCTATAATAGGCCTACAACCCCATAATACTATACATCTCAAGTATCATATCACATACACCGAGATTAGCTAATATATTACATATATATAACCTACTATAATATATACTATACGACTACTGACATTTTAACTAAATAAACAGCACATATATATACATAATTACATATCCTACTTCGTATACTATACTATTACTTATACCTACCCGCCAACTGCTAACTACCCCTAACCTCTACTTACCTACGCTATATAACTACTCGACTACGCAATATCATCTAGCTAGCACGCGCTACCCTCCTCTCCCACTCATCCCTATAACCTGCCACCTAACTCTCTATCACTACTGTCCCCCCTATACTTACTATATGTACTATACTATATATGCTATATATATATAAATAATTTATACTTACATAATATATATACGACATATATATATAATGTAATAATATATTTATACTTATATATATCATAACTTTAATATAGTAATATATTATAATATATATATAATACACGCTACATATAACACTACGCGCCGAATACCTATACGTATATATACGTAATCCTACTGCCGTCAATAGCATATTATTACTATATACTAACTATATAATATAGACTATATAAATATATTACTAGGATACCCACAATCATCATCGCCTCGGCCTCAGCATAATCCCTACTAAGAACGTGCCTACTATATACGTGATCCCTGCTCTACTACCAACTGCCTCCGCACACGCTTATACACACCGCTCCCATCCATCCCGCGAACATCACTCAGCTACTATATAACTACTCACGGTACCTCCGGCTACTACCACGTACCCAGCCCACTACCTAGAGATCAGTCAACCTCGCTCAACATTAAGCTTCATCTCTGGATTACGGAGACCAAAGATTCCTGCCACGCCGGCTACCAGGCAACACTACTAATATACCGTATAACTCCACGTCACACATACAATGAGCTACTACGCCTCGCATATAACTAACCACACATCAAACACACCTT
Organism: Trachelipus rathkii; assembly: GCA_015478945.1. Classification (NCBI taxonomy): domain Eukaryota; kingdom Metazoa; phylum Arthropoda; class Malacostraca; order Isopoda; family Trachelipodidae; genus Trachelipus; species Trachelipus rathkii. The sequence goes on along the minus strand of JABUQX010070568.1, from coordinate 8,375 downwards.
ACTATATACTAGTCAACACTATATCAAATAAGATCAGAGGTTAGCACTATCACACATACATCATCCTACCCTTATAGTAGACCCGACTAGTCTCAGCACCTGACGAACTACGATACATGTGCTATCGTCCAGTACCTCTCTACAATCCAATATCTCGCTATACAGTAATCACTAATGCATACCCCATTCATGTCCAGACTAAACGTCCTTCACTACCAATGATCCCACCAATTATCACGTCATGCACTGGTTACGCGACCTACCATACTCACACCTCGTCCCCAACTCAACCACCCACTCTGCAGCACACTCTCCTGTTAACTACAGCTAAACAAATATTATAATACTCTAGTCGGTTTGCGAATGGAGCGTCAATGACGCACTGAACCCGTCATACTTGAATAGCACGCGCCACGCCACATCCACAATACTTAACGCTACAAACCAAACAGTCAAATATTGTACCACTGGCCCTTCGCTCATTGCATAAAATAGCCAAAGCTCAAGCAATCATTTGCAATCAAACCAAAAATAAAATTACGCACATTCAACTCCTCTTAATAACACTTGCGTAGTTCAAAATAACTTCACTACCACCGAAAATAAATTCGAATCGCGATGTGCGCCTACACATACTTCTGCTTTTCGCTCTCTCTCTAACGCCACTTCTATATCTGTATGCAAGCACAATCGCCGTACCGATGCATCGATCATTATTTGTCGCATCAATACCAAAGTCCATTCTTCAATGTGTCCTTGAATTATTTCCATTAAATTCCTATCCCTATAAACCCATTATACAATATATCCTACTTTATTGAAAACATTGCTTATACTTGTTCGCATTATGGGCCGGTGTAGTGCTACTACGTGAACCCAAAAATATTCTCAATAACATTATGCATTAACTGATGAACCCGAATATTACGCATCATCAAAAATATCAATTATCACCATGGTTTAGGCAGTTCTCTCCACAAAATAGGGAGGCCATCCCGCTCATTAGCGACCGGCCCTCCCAAGGTGGTGGAGTTGACTGGTTAGCAATCTCTCATCTATATTATTTACCCAATCTGTTTCTTACGATATCAGTCTTCCCTCGTCGAAGCCTATATCATGGCGCTCCAGTTAGTAAAGCTTTTTGGGCTCTTCTAGACAAACTAACTACCAACGCGAGCTACACAGCCATACCCACCTGTGCAAATTCTTCCACCATCCATATACGCCCTCCATACTCTCGGCGCGCCAAACTACCCCGCTCAAGTAGCCGAACACAGCCCTAACTCGGCAATTTTGCCAGCCACCATAATATAATGGATCGTAACACCCCCATACGCACCCGCGTCTTGAGCTATACTTTTTCTACAAAGTGTTCCATAGCCATACGGCCGAACTGTCAGGTCCCACATCCCACACCGGCACCGATCCGATTCCTACACATCTGTATATATATATTACTCAAAATGTTACTTTTATTTCTTGTGTTATTTATGTAGCTCAATCAGACCTATCATCTAATCTAGTATTCAAATACCATCTACTTTATCGTCAGACCTATATCTGCTATTCTATCATCATGTACCTTCGCTCAAATTGAATGCTACTATGTTTCCTCTCCTTTACCCCAAGTGATACTCCTGGCGGTTTCAGCTTCAGGCCTCACCTTCCACCTCTCTCGTGTGTAAAAAAAGCTGCAGCACTGACTATGCCCCTGCTCCAACTTTGTCTACCCTCCGTTGTCCTTCCACCAAGCTCGCCTGACCATAACCAAAAGCCAAGTATCTGCCTGATTCCGTGATAAGCCGCTCGTTACCTCGCAACGAACATCAACATCACCTCCATGACACGTCGCACGACACTCCTCCGCTATCGAGCGTCCGCTCCTCAAGCACAACCGCTACAATCTAAATCACTAAACGAAGCACACTACACCATATCATATATATATCGCTATATAAAAGCCATAGTCGGCTCATAATATCATAATGTTACTGTTGTTGTTGTTGCTCTACCTTAAAAATCGAAGATATAACTCTTATATATATATACACTTCCTTATAACATATATAAATACTATTATAGAAACCCTACACCTACATAATTATCTCATATCCTACTATATAACCTAGTACATAAACAACACGATAACGATACTCATCTCTCTTAGTACAACTCCATCTAAACCTAAATCACGGGTAACTCCCGACTAGCTGATGCACCCACACCAGGCCCTACTTAAAGCGAGTCAGATCTATCAGCATATCTCCGACGAAACACACCAACTGTTTCGATCGGCTCGACAAGCGCAGTAACACCTCGCATGATGCTCAAATCAAGTCCATACCACATGCACGGATATCATTCACATCTCAACATGTATGCCTTACTCTAATCACGATCATCCTACCGCCCACATACTCTTATACCTATCGTACTACGCCTCGTTCTGGTGTTAACTTATCTGCCGCCCTTCACGAAGTCTATCACACCTCTACGCGTATATAACTGATACTACGCGCTAATCACCTCAGCCGTAATATCCGATAGTACTACATATATATATAATAAGTCTATAGCCGGTCGTAACTGCACAGCGCCAAACCGCGCTCCGGAAGTTGCAACCGTGATGTTGCAAATGTTCGCCAAAAGCACAACATTTTCTCGCCAGCACACCATCTCGGCGCAGTCCTTTTTCAAGGGATTGACCGCAACCCCATGTCAGCAGGTTAGGGCGTTTTCATAGAAGGTCGTGTCGGACCCGAATCCCCTTTAAGGTCCTGGGAACACCGTTTTGCGACTGGGATTTGAGTACACACTAAGCGAATCCCTACAAGCACGGTCTGTTTACCCGGCCGCCCAAAAGGGGGGCGGAGCCCCCAACAAAGGCGGGGCGCGAGCCCCAAAAGGCGGGGATCTTCTTGGCTTACCTCATACGTAGAAGGTCTCTCATATTAACACGATGAGCACACACATATCCCGCCCGGTAAACTCATTCATTTCGACTGATACCAATCGAGTATGTATCGTGATATCCGCTACGTTACCCCTTATACAATGGTTTACAATCGGGACTTCTTTCATATACGTTGCTTCCATCTGCGTTGGGCGCCCACTGTTTAGCACTCGCAACAACACCTATGCAATCGCTACAAAGAAAGATAGTGTACACATACTGCTACATCTCGAGTTCACATCGCCTCCTGTGATACACTGCGGTAGCGACCAGCCAAACTCTGTAGTAATAAGGTACCACTCCGCGACAACTTCTTTCGCTAGGAAGCGAATAGAACATAACCTTACCTTCCATGTGCCGGGGTCACTCCTAGTCACGCCATCGGTCCTCATCCCTGAAAACCTTAGGAAGCTTATTAACTTCTATGTATTGCTTGATAAAACTGACTCACACGTGAGTTTTGGTGACCCTTAGGTTCACCCTACAGCGAGTGACACGCCCCCTTAGCGCGCCCAAGGTCAAAATTCGTCACATGAAAACCATGTATAGGCTTAACGGCAGTTATCGGGGCCTAATCAATTTGCGAATGTGAAGTCTCGATTATATAATGACGTAAAATCTCGCTCGGAGACAAGATTACGTCCCTCTGCGTCCCCCCGTCAAGGGGCGGAAGCATCCCCTCTAAAAAAAAAATTAAAATAATCGCTGAAGATTGGAAACTTGGAACAAGGGTAGAGAATTTGGTAGTCAGAATAGGATAAGTGGGGTAGCTGGGTCAAGAGTTGGAGTTGGATTCGGTGTCAGAGTGGAGCTGGATAAAGAGCGAGATATGAAGCGAAGAAGAAGATAAAAGTGGCAGTGAAATAGAGCAACAATGAGTTAAAAAAAACTTACGATTTGTTTATAACTTAATTTAATAGAAAAGTAATTTGTTTTTTCGTACTCATTATGACATGGCAGTTTAAATAGCTAATAATAAAATAAATATTAATTGTAATATTTGAGAAATGAGAATAAATCTCTAAATATGCAAATATACTCTTAGGAATACATTTGTTGCAGTAAAATATTCAGTAGTACGACAATAAATTTACTTATATTTAAAAGTAAAAATTTTATTTAATCCACGCTTTGTTAACATCATTTATTATACTGTATAAGGAAAATATTAAGATCATAAGTCGAGATAGCTGCATAGCTATTGATCTTGGTTTTAATTTAATAATTAATAATGAGATAATTAATAAATAATAATAATTAATAATAGATGAATAATATAATAATGAAAATAATGATTCGAATAATTAAATAAACTTTTAATAAAATTAATAATTTTAATATATAATAACATATATAACAATAACTAATATAATAAATATAATAATAATGAATAGATAATAATAATAATATATATAATAATAATCAATATCTTAATAATTAAAATAATCTTATATAAAATTCATTAATATATGATAATAATTATTCATTAATTATTTGATAGATAATTATTTAATTGAATTATTATAATAGTATCATACTACTCTAATAACTCCACTATAATAGTATAATTAATTATAATGTCGCACCGATATAAAGATTTAATTTACGCTTTCTTCCCTTTGCTTTCATTATGCAAAATAGATAACTGAATCTCCCAATAAAATATATACATAAATAATAATATCTTAATAATAAAAATAATATATAATAATATAATAATGATAATAATATATAATAATGATAATAATATTAATAATATATAATAATAATATATAATAATAATAATATATAATAATATATGGTATCAATTGTTTGAAAAATCAAGAAAAAAGTCTTGTCTTTTCTATATGCAAATACACTAAATCGAGCTACCTTTCGAAGTTTTCAATATGATGTTAATTTTCAAAATTTTAAACAATTCTGAAGCGGATCAACAACTATTATATATATATACTACTATAATACTATATATATATATACTATATCATATATATATATACTTATTATATATATATATACTATATATATATATATATACTATATATATATATATATATATATTGGTCATTTAGAGCGAATTTCCCTACTAATCTTTACTAATGAGTTTTGAAATACGTTTGTTTCTAATTATTGTACTGTATGAATAACTGTTTTAATGCCGAATAACTGTTTTCCCTATGGAGGTGAGATAGAGATGAGACGAGATGAGATGAGATGAAATAGAAGAGATTGAGAGAGAGAGAGAAGAGAGAGAGATGAGTGAGAGAGGAAGAGAGAGAGAGAGAGAGAGGAGAGAGAGACGGAGAGGAGAGAGGAGGAAGAGAGAGACGATGCGAGAGAGAGAGAGAGAGAGAGATGAGAGAGAGAAGAAGAGTATGGAGAGAGAGAGAGAGAGAGAGAGAGAGAGAGAGAGAGAGAGAGAGAGAGAGAGAGAGAGAGAGAGAGAGAGAGAGAGAAAGAGAAAGAGAGAGTTATTTATACATTATATTTGTGGGAAAAATAAATTATATGAGAATTAGTGATGAAATTAGCTCTAAATAATAGTAATAATAATAAAAAAAAACAATATATACTTCAGATATTTTTTGCAAAGATAAACAAAAAAAATTTGTGCCTTTTTTTTCCTCATTTTTATTTTGAAAAAATATTTTTAAATAAAAAGTGAGGTCATGCTTTTACACTTACATCTCTAGGTACACCACATTAGGAGTAGGTCGTGTTAAGTTATGTTAGGATATTTTTTTTTATATATACTTCAAATTCTTACACAGTTTCAATTATTTGAAGCTGAAATTTAACTTTAATTTTTAGCAAATTCTTTTTTTGATACAAAGTCACAGATTCTTCTATTTTAACTGTAAATCACCAAAATTTTCTTTCAACATACTAAGTTTGCAAATAAATTGTGAGGCAAAACTGAATGAAAGAACATACGCGTTATAACAAATAATAAGTTAAAGTTAAAATTTAAAGAAGTTCTCTTTTTAAATTTTTTAGGTCAAAGTACTCCTTTACACGTTGAAACAGCGGCTTACGCTTTGTTATCAATTTTATCCTTCGATTATGAACAATACCAAGAAGAAGCTAGAAAAATTGTTAGATGGCTTTCAAGCCAAATGAACGGACAAGGAGGATTTGCTTCAACACAAGTAAGTATTGTATGAAATAATATTCATTCAAATCTCAAATATAAATAATGGCTTATACATGCACTGTTGCGGACGATTGCGGAGCCCACAAACTTTTTTTTCCTGTCCTGTCTCTTGCTCCATATAAAATATACAGCTCCGGCTCCACTTAAAACCTTGCGGATCCCAGCTCCAACACCGGAGCTCTGGCTTATTCTCACAACATTATTAGCACTTTTATTTAACACCCTGATAAACAGGATACTGGTGGGTATGCCTCTTCAAGCCCTCTTCCGCTGTTTGCGAAGGAGAAACTTAGTTCCAAGTAGATATTGAACTATGGATGTCACGGCCGTATCGTGTTTCAAACTGTCTGATTTGTTACATAACTGCTTTTTTTGACATCACGGATAGTTGTATAACAACATTCTTTGCAGTGTCAATAGAAAGATCTTCCTTCTCTTCCATCAGATGTTACTCTATCAGTGCTAGTTGGCGTTGGATGCGTGCTTCTGTTTCAGGGTCTATTTATAATAGTATACGTGATATATATATATTTATATTATAAATATAGTTATATATTATATATTATATTATTATATTATATTATAACTATAGTATATATTATTATCTTATAATATATATATCATTATAATTTTTATATTATTAATATTAATATTTGTAGCGAAAATAATATCTGCCCTGGGGATCAAACTATATACTATATACTATATTATACATAGATATATTCATATTGTATATGTTATACTGATCTTATATATATTATTATATTATTTATTATAACTATATATGTATATAATTTATATATATAATTTATACATTTACATATATAATATGATATTATTATTATTTAATGAGTATATATTTAAATTAAGGAATTAATTAAATATATTTATTATATAATATATATATCATATTATATCATTTTATATTATATATATATACTATTATAGTTATAGTTATTAAATTATATTTATTATACTATTTTATATAGTATATATTCTTCTATGATGTGTTTCTAACACTCCATTGTTTTTCGTCTTGATTCCACTTATTTTAATATTTAATTAAACAAGAAATAAGAAAATACAAAGCGAAGGAGGTTTTAATGTTTTAAGTATTAATTAATTACATTATCACAAACGTTATTCTTGGCAGAATCTCCATGACTCCTTGACTGCACTTTTCTATATACTAGTCCCGTATTCCACCAGAATTAGTCAGTAGTCCTAATACAGATATACATACCAACCAGACTATCTAGTTATTAATGGACCCTCGATTTCGAAGTCGTAAGTAACCTATATTAGAATAGCATTCTCTTGTATTACCGTGTGATCATACCTAATCTTATTCTGTCATGCTTCTCCCTGACGAAGTTCTCTGCCAATATGGTGCTTCTGATGTATTAGAATCATAATCTTGTTATCGTGGTTAAATAAGGTGATCTCGCCAACTCGGAGAAGATGATTCTAGGGCAAGTGAACGTATCGTTAGGAGATCGGTGAAAGGGAGGAGTTATTTATAAAGAAGTACTCTTTGACGTTTCCTTTCTATTTGATATGGGTTGAGCTATAACGTTAATGGTACATGCTGCCTAAATCGTTCTGAATGAGAAATCAATCATCCCTTATCAGCTTAATGCAGTTAACAAGAAATCCCTTATTACGTCCTCGTCTCAATTTCCGCCGATACCAAACTAATCCTAGTCTCAATAGAGTTTCCTGCTAAGAACCATATGGGACGAATTTTTCTAGGTGTACAAGCATCTTTATTCAGCGCAGAAATGTGTCTATCTGTTACCGAGTCGTGTAACGTATCTTTATGCTCTCTTCAATAAACACAAATATAATTTAGCCTCACTCGTATCAATTAATATTATTATCAATTTGGTGCACAATTAGTTAAAATGCTGCTGTCTGAGGAAGTAATGGTGTTATATCAACCAACATACGTTACGTCCGTTCAACAATTCTAATTATTCACCTCTTAGCACTAACAGTACTCTAAGAAAATCTACATACAGAACAAAATAGTTATTTCTTACATAAACTACAATACTTTACCCTTAAATTTACATACATATGTAGACGATCATTAAATTTATATGACAGAGCGATCTATCATCGTGCTATGAGTATATAGATGACAAAAAAATATATGATATACAACTTATCACCCCTAGAGATACCTAAATATCTCAGAATCTACTTAGTAGACACATCTCTACAAATATAAACTATAAGTCGTTATTGTCTTTTTGTATATAACAT
>JABUQX010070567.1:20000-22157 GCA_015478945.1 Trachelipus rathkii | reverse complement strand
CACTGTCGTGCATATAGCCGCAACAGTTTAAGCCGCATTATCTAACAAAATCCCTAACAAGTGACCAATCTATCAAAGATACCACCATCTTGAACTATGAATTGACCATTCATCTTCACAAAGGGTCACTCGTTTCGAGTTATAACGCATTTGACCTTATGAATAAACGTAAGACGATTTAGCAAAAGTCTAGGCCAAACCTAACATTACTCAACAAAAAACTTAACCTATGCTCACGTTTCTAAACATCATCGTCAGTTAACACAGTAATATCTTACAAAAAAACTCATCGTTTCTCTAACAAAAATCAGTGTTATTTTCACATTGTATAGTAATATTTAACATAACGTACCTAACTTACGAATAAACAGTTTTCATTAACCAAGAGTATCTAAAGCAACACATTACCTTCCGAGAGAAAACCCAGGGGGATGCGCCCCTTGAAAGGGTGTGAATCCTGCGAGGGGGATCACCCCGAAGGGTGTAAGCGGAGGCATTACCCCTCCGAAGGAGAGGTAAGGCCTATATTTTCGAAATCTACAGACCCAATAACATATATAAGGCCACCAACATATGTATCATTACACTAAATATAACTCGCAACCGCACCGGAGGCCAGCACCGTGCAGTGTCAACTCCCTACACCTCCTTCCTCATTCTTCTTCCACCTTCCTCATTCTTCTTCCTTCCTCATTCAGCTTTCATCCTTCTTCATTCCTCCTTCAACCTCTGTTTTGCACTCTGTACTCTTTTTTTCAGTCGGGACCCCCTAATGGGAGGGTCCTAGACACCCTACACAGACTTATAATCATCATATTCGAACTCTACGACCTTGAAAACGTATATAGGACACCAACATTTGTTATACGACTGATTTATTAACTAGCACCGCAGATGCTCCAGCACCCGGTGCCGGAGCCCACTCCACAGATTCACATATCAAGTATTTCTAGAAATTCAACTCTGAATCCTCTCACCAAATTTCAGCCAATTACGAACACTTCGATTTTTAAGGGGGTGGGGTCCCCCTTTGGGGGACCCAGAGGGTTGTAACTTCGTATACAGCAAGGTTACCTCACCATCTAACACCCCTCCAAATTTTAGCCAGATACGATAACCCTAACCCCTATAGATGTATATTGGACTCAAACGGATCCAAGAAGAAACCTCGTGGAAATAATAACAAAAAATAATAATAATAATAATATAATAATAATATAAAATAATAATAATGAATAATAATAATATAATAATAAATAATAATAATAATATAATATAATAATAATAATAATAATAATAATATAGTAATAAACTACAGAGGATGAGTCGAAGCGGTGTGCTATGGCACGCGCGGTGCGGGGGTACCGTGCGGTGCTTGTTTTGCGTGCGTACGGTGCGTTGCGGTGCCGATGCTGCTGCGTGCGGACTCGGAGTCGCAGAAGGAGACGCAGAAGAGGTTCCCCTTCGGGGATCACGTCTTCGAAGCCGGAGCCGGAGTCTGAACCAAACCGCGCCGGAGCCGGCAAGCCGGAGCCTATGAGCCGAGTCGGAGTCGGCGGTGTCGGTGCCGGAAGTCGACGGGATGCGATCGGAGTCGGAGCACAACACACCTCGAAATTATGATCACTCCGTGATCATAATTTCTTCGAAGTAATAATAATAATAATAATAAATAATAATAATACAAACAAACACAAACAAACACAGACAAACACAGACAAACACAGACAAACACAGACAAACACAGACAAAACATTCGGTTTTGTCTGTTTGTCGGATTGACACTTTCGGGCTGTCAATTCCTCAATATAACCCTAATATATCTCTATTCATTCATATCGAAAAGGGTGGTCGCCCAAGTGGCCCACTTACTACTGATATATGTTGCATTTATAGATTTAGAAAAGGGGTACGACAGGATAGATAGAGAGAGATTGTGGAAAGTATTAGAAGGTCCGGAATAAGGCATAGCACCGAAATTGATAATATGATGAGCTGGGGAGAGAGTGGGAAAGTTCTCCAAAATCGTTGGAATGTTATACCTATTACTGGAAGAAAGGGAAACACCTACGGAAGTGAAGGAAGTGATATATAGGACAATACTGAGACCGATTCTACTATACGGATCAGAGTGTTGGGCGATGAACACTGTGCAGA
>JABUQX010070567.1:0-10000 GCA_015478945.1 Trachelipus rathkii | reverse complement strand
GGGAATACATAACGACGAGATGGCCTACTAAAGGGGACGTTTACTTCCTTATGAGCCCATGAAGTATTTATGTGTTTTCATATTCAAAATATTAGGTTTAATTAGAGAAATCATAACTTATAAACAGTTCATATCATATATGGTATAATCTAAACCTAATAACGTAGGATATTTATTAATAAAAAACTAATAATAAATAATAATAATATAGATAATAATAATCAATAATGATAATAATAATAATAATTAAAAATAAGATAATTAAATAATAATAATAATGATAATAATAATAATAATAATAAAATAATAATAAATAATAATAATAAACAAAAATAATAAGCACTAATAATAATAATAATAATAATTAATAATACTAAATATAGTAATATTAATAATAATATATAATATATATAATAATAATAATAATAATAATAAATAATAATAATTAAATAATAATAATATAAATAATAATAATAATAATTAATAAAGAATAATAATAATAAAATAATAATAATTATAATAATAATAATAATATAATAATTAATCATAAAAATAATAATAATGAATAATAATAAATAACCACCAATTATTTGCAATAATTAATAATAATAATAATAATAATAATAATAATAATAATAATAATAATAATAATAATAATAATAATAATAATAATAATAATAATAATAATAATAATAATAATAATGACAAACACCAATAATAATAACGGTAACCTCAATAATAATGATAATAATAATAATAATAATAATAATAATAATAATAATAATAATAATAATAATAATAATAATAATAATAATAATAATAATAAATTCTTTCATTTCTTCCAAACGTAAAGGAGTAATCTAGAAATTAGCATTTGTACATTTTTTTGAGCTTTTGCCAGTCATTATTGCTCAGTTGTTTTCGTTGACCAATTACATCTCTGTACTTTTTAACCTAAATAAATAAATAAATAAATAAATAAAAAAATAAAAATAAATTACTGTAAGTCTAATAATTATTGATAATATAATAGCTTTTCTGTATTTGGAAAATAAATTAAGAAAACAATAAAATAACATACTTGGTAACAATTGTTCTTTCACCATTTTTGGAAAAAGCTTTCGAACTGTAATGCATTACCGATTTATAGTCGTATTTTACCCCAAAAGTTGTAACTAGATCATTGCCATACTTGTTAAAACTATATTCATAGCCTGTAAGAAAGAAATACTCGTCATCATTACCTTTTTATTACTAAATTAAGTCACATACTTATTGATAAAGTTATTTAAACTTACCACTAATAATATTTGCCTTTTTTATTGTTACATATTTATCACGGTCAGGTCTCGATTGCTCGTGATAAAAGCCAAGAGCATGGTACATCTCGTGAAGAACAGATCCAAAAATATTGATACACCCTTGAGAATAAGCTATTGGCTGAGGTCCTCCAATACGTCCAACATAGCTATAACAGCCATTATCGCTGGAATGTGTGTGGAAAATCAGAAAACAATCAGAAATACTAAATAAATTGAGTAGTATCTGGCCGAATTCCGCGCTTGCCTCCTTGAAATACATTCACTTTTTCTGCGTATATATATCTACCCGGGTAAGGTCTATCGTATCGCCCTAAAATTTGCCCACGCGCTATGTGGTGACGTAACCGTTCAACCCCCGTAGGGGAGTGCTGCCCCCTAAAAATAGGAAATGATAGTAGAAGGTTGAAATTTGGAGAAAGAATTCGGAGCCGGAGTCGGATCCGGATTCAGATATTCGTATAATAATACAAATACAAATACAAATATTTGTATAATAATACAAAATTTGCATCCTTATATATGTTATTGAACCCGTAGATCTCGAATATGGGGTTGTAAGTTAGTAAAGGGTATGATAATTAGACAGGGTTATGATAAATTTTTGTTAAATATTACCATGTTAATGTAAAATAAACATTATTATGTTAGAGATATACTTGAAAAAAGTGTGAATAGGTTACGTTTTGTACGTTGTGTTAGTTACTTTACTGTTGTTAAGTGTGGAACTTTGTGAGTAAGGTGTGTTAGGTTTGTCTTTGTACATTATATTCTTAGTTCAGGTTATGCTATGTTAGCTTTATTAATGTGAAAACTTTGTTACGTTAGTATATATTCGTTGGTTAGTGTATAAAGAACTTATTTTTACGCTATGTTCATCCGAAATGACTCTCGAATAGACCTGAATCAATAGATCAATAGATCAATAGATCAATAGATCATGGAAGGGTGGGAGGGAGGGGAGGGGGAGGGGCGGGTAGTATGATTTACTGATTTACTGATTTACTGTAATGAATTATTACTACACTTTACTATGATACGCTATACTATGATATTTTATTCAAATAACTTATTTTTATGTTATGTTTAGATAAAACTTTGTTATGTTTACAATTATTCGTTGGGAATTATGATAGTTAAGGGAGGTTATGATAAAATTTTGTTAAATATTACTAAGTTAATGTTAAAAGCTTTGTTACGTTAGCATTTATTCGTTGGTCTGTATGATAATTAGACAAGGTTATGATAAATTTTTGTTAAATATTACAATGTTAATGTAAAATTAACATTGATATGTTAGAGATATGCTTGACAAAGTGTGAATAGGTTACGTTTTTGTATGCTATGCTAGTTACTTTACTGTTGTTAAGAATGGAACTTTGTTAATGTTAGCAGTTTATTCTTGCTTAAGGTGTGTTAGGTTGTCGTTGTGCATTATATTCTTAGTTCAGGTGATGCTATGTAAGTTTTATTAATGGAAAACTTTGTTACGTTATCATATATATTCGTTGATCAGTATGATAATTAGACAAGGTTATGATACTTTTTGTTAAATATTACCATATGTAAAATTAATATTGATATGTTAGAGATATGCTTGACAAAGTGAATAGGTTACGTTTTTGTATTCCCATGTTAGTTACTTTACTGTTAAAGCTAGCATGGAACTTTCTTACATTGTTAATGTTAGCAGTTTATTCTTGCTTAAGATGTGTTAGGTTGGTCGTTGTGCATTATATTCTTAGTTCAGGTGATGCTATGTAAGTTTATTAAGGTGAAAACTTTGTTACGTTATCATATATTCGTTGATCAGTATGATAATTAGACAAGGTTATGATAATTTTTTGTTAAATATTACCGTATTAATGTAAAATTAACATTGATATGTTAGAGATATGCTTGACAAAGTGTGAATAGGTTACGTTTTTGTATTCTATGTTAGTTACTTTACTGTTGTTAAGTATGGAACTTTGTTAATGTTAGCAGTTTATTCTTGCTTAAGATGTGTTAGGTTTGTCGTTGTGCATTATATTCTTAGTTCAGGTGATGCTATGTAAGCTTTTTCTAATGTGAAAACTTTGTTACGTTAGCATATATTCGTTAATCAGTATGATAATTAGACAAGATTATGATAAATATTTGTTAAATATTACCGTATTAATGTAAAATTAACATTGATATGCTAGAGATATGCTTGACAAAGTGTGAATAGGTTACTATTTTATATGCTATGTTAGTTACTTTACTGTTGCTAAGTGTGGAAATTTGCTAATTTTAACAGTTTATTCGTGCTTAATGTTTGTTAGGTTTGTCGTTGTATATTATATTCTTAGCTCAGGTGATGCAATGTTAGCTTTATTAATGTGAAAACTTTGTTACGTTAGCATATATTCGTTGATCAGTGTGTAAAGAACTTGTTTTTATGTTATGTTTATCCAAAATGATACTCGAAATATGACATGAGACAATAGATCAATAGATCATAGGATGGTGGAGGAGGGGCTGAGGATAGGGGAGGGTGGTTTGATTTACTGATTTATTGATTTACTGCTTTAAGGGGGTGTAAAAACGGTAATTTTTTAAGTTATAAACATAAAAAGAATAAAAGTTTTAGTAAAAAAATTTTTTTTTAAACAAATAAAATAAAAATAAATAAAAGTTTTGTGTTATGCTATACAAAATATGACTTGAATCAGTAGAGCAATAGATCAATAGATCAATATATCATGGAGGGGTGGGGAGGGTGTTGTGGGTGGTTTGATTTAATGATTTACTGCTTTAGGGTATGTAAAAACGCAAATTTTTTTACGTTATAAACATTAAAAGAAAAAAAGTTTTGTGTTAAGTTATACAAAATATGACTTGAATCAATAGATCAATAGATCAATAGATCAATAGATCAATAGATCAATAAATCAATAAATCACGGATGGGGTGGGGAAGGGCAGGGTGGGTGGTTTGATTTACTGATTTATTGCTTTAGTTGTTGTAAAAAACAAAATTTTTTAAGTTATAAACATTAAAAGAATAAAAGTTTTGTGTTATGTTATACAAAATATGACTTGAAACAATAAGATCAATAGATCAATAGATTACGGGTGGGATGGGAAGGGTAGAGTGGGTGGTGTGATTTACTGATTTACTGATTTACAGCTTTAGGGTGTGTAAAAACGCAAATGTTTTACGTTATAAATATGAAAAGCATAAAATTTTTAGTAAAAACAAAATGTTTTAAGCAAATAAAACAAAAATAAATTATAAAATAAACAAAAAATAATAAAAATTTGAAAATAAATTAAAAAATTTAAATTGAAAACAAAAATTAAACACAAAGAATAAATGTAAAATGAAATTTATAAAATAAAATAGGAAACAATATATTTTAGTTGACGTTTATAAAGAGAAAACGAGATTTTGAAAATAGAAATGTCGGTCTGAGGCCAAACGAATGTTTACTAACTCAGCACCGCACCGGCTCCAGCACCGGTGCCAGTACCAACTCTGTCTCCTTCTCAGTCTCCTTCCACCATCCTTCCTCTTTCCTCCTTCCTCCTTCTTCCTTCGTCCTTAGTCCATCTTCTTCTGTTTTGCATTCATGCATTTCTTCTGGGGACCCCCTCCGGGGGGTCCCCGACACCCTTTACGAACTTACAACCCTCATATTCGAACTTATAAACATATATTTTGATACCAATATGGGACTAAACGAATATTTATTAATTCAGCACCGCACCGGCTCCAGTACCGGTGCCATTGTCAACTCCGACTCCTCTGACTCCAACTCCTTCTCCGACGCCTTCCTTCTGACTCCGGACCCGACTCCGACTCCTTTCTCCTCTTCTCTTATGCATTCCGTTCATTTCTAAGGGGGACCCCCCGAAGGGGGGTCCCCAGACAACCTTTACGAACTTACAACCCCCATATTCGAGATCTACGGGTTCAATAACATATATAAGGATACAAATATTGTATTAATATACAAATATTTTCTAAATCGGCACCGCACCGGCTCCAGCACCGGTGCCAGTTCCGCATATGACTCCGGCTTCGGCTCCGGCTCCGGCTCCGAATCCTTTCTCCACATTTCAACCTTCTACGACCATTTCCTATTTTTAGGGGTCAGCACCCCCCGCCCGGGAGGTGCACGGTTACATAACCTCGTCTACGACGAGGTTACATCACTACATAGCGCGCGGACAAATTTTAGGGCGATACGATAAACCTTACCGGGGAGATATATATTTATACGCAGAAAAAGTGAAAGTATTTCAAGGGGGATTGCGCGGAATTCGGCCAGATACTACTAAATTAATAATAATAATAATAATAATAATAATAATAATAATAATAATAATAATAATAATAATAATAATAATAATAATAATAATAATAATAATAATAATAATAATAATAATAATAATAATAATAATAATAATAATAATAATATACTAATAAATTATAATTTATATTATTAATTTTGGAGTGATGATGTGTCATGTCTAACATTTGCAAGCCCAATGTTTTTGATGAAGATATGGTCACTATTATATGACTTTCCTATATCGTGAGTAGTATAGGGTGGTAAACTACCGCTAAAAATGTTGCAAAGCAATGTTGCAAGCAACATTTTGCAACATTTGGTTTTTCATGTTTGACACGTCAAAGTCAGGGTTTTTAAGGTCGGTGAGACCGAATTTAAGGTCTGGAAGACCGTTTTCGGAGGTTTAGCCTCCTAAAGGGGGGCGTAGCCCCCAAAGGAGGCTTTTTGGTTCCTAGAAGGTTTTAAATGATCGGTAGATCGTTTTTGATGGTTTCAATCGATATATCGAGGCCTATTACCTCTAAAACGATTTTTAAATCGTCTTTCTACGTGCTCTGGTTGGCTTTTTACATTGAAAAATATAATCGAAAGAAAATCATTACTATAATTAACATTCGATTAATCGCTGTAGTAATGCGCCAGTTTGAGCGTGGACACCTTTTTCGATAGGAAGGAATAGAGCTATAGGGCTGAAACTTGGTATATGTTCTATGTATGTGTTAAGCTCGTTACATGCGAAATTTCAACTCGCTAGATGTATATAGGGGGTACCTCCCCCCGAGAGCGAAGGTGAAATATGTCGCTTACGCCCTTTTGCCGAGTCCAATTAAGAGTAAAGATTAGGCTTAACGATACCAATCGAACAGGTGGATCACCGCCGAGTTTTGGTGACCGTAGGTCACCCCTAAGTGGGTGCTGCCCCCTTAGCGCCAAGGTCAAATTCACCCTGAAAACCATGTTAGGCTTAACGTATCGGGCTAAAATTTGGATGTGAGCTATATGATGACGTAATCTCGTCGGAGACGAGATTACGTCCCTCTGCAAAAATTAAAATGATCATAGAAGCCTGAAATTTGGAGGCTGCGTAGAAGAGCTGGAGTCGGAGACGGGGTTGGAGTCGGATTCGGCTTCGGAGTCCAGGGACCCTCCGGAGGGGGGGGTCCCCATTTGAAAAAAGAAGAAGTGAAATGGAATGCAAAACAGAGGAAGAAGAGAAGAAGAAAGGAAGAAGGAGGAAGGAAGAAGAATGAGGAAGGAGGAGTCTGAGAACCAGAGGTGTTGGATGCCTGCAAAGGCCTGCCCGGTGCTGGAGCCGGTGTGTGGTGCGGTGCTGAGTTAATAAACATTCGTATAACAACAATGTTGGTATCCTTATATAGGTTATCGAGTCTGTAGATTTCGAAAATGATGGTTTCAGAACCATCAAGAAAAATGTCAAAAAAAAATAAATAAATAAATAATTAAATAAAAAAATAAATAAACTTTCTTTTTATGTTTATAACTTACAAATTTACGTTTTTACATACCCTAAAGCAGTAAATCAGTAAATCAAACTGCCCTCCTTAGCCCTTCCATGATCTATTGATCTATTGATTTATTCATCTATTGATTCAAGTCATATTTTTTACTAAAATTGTCAAGTTTTACATACCCTAAAGCAGTAAATCAGTAAATCAGTAAATCAAACAGCCCTCCTCACCCCTTCCGTGATCTATTGATCTATTGATCTTTTGATCTATTGATCTATTGATCTATTGATCTATTGATTCAAGTCATATTTTTAGCAAAATTGTCATGTTTTACATACCCTAAAGCAGTAAATCAGTAAATCAGTAAATCAAATTACCATCCAGCCACCCTCCTATCCATCCGTGATCTATTGATCTATTGATCTATTGATTCAAGTCATATTTTTTAGTAAAATTGTCATGTTTTACATACCCTATATCAGTAAATCAGTAAATCAAATGACCATCCACCCTACCCTCTATACCATCCAACCCTCCCATGATCTATCGATCTATTGATCTATTGATTCATGTCACATTTCGAGTATCATTTCGGATAAACATAACATAAAAACAAATTCTTTATACACTGGTCAACGAATATATGCTAACGTAACAAAGTTTTCACATTAATAAAGCTAACATTGCATCATATGAACTAAGATAACTTTGTTACGTTACCATATATTCGTTGGTCTGTATGATAATCGGACAAGGTTATGATACATTTTTGCTAAATGTTGCTGTGTCAGTGTAAGATTAACATTAATATGTTAGAGATATGCCTGAAAAAGTATGAATAGGTTACGTTTTGCATGCAATGTTAGTAACTTTACTGGTGTTAAGTGTGGAACTTTGTTAATGTTAACAGTTTATTCATGTGTAAGTTGTGCTAGGTTTGTCTTTGTAGATTATTTTCTTAGTTCATATTATGCTATGTTAGCTTTATTGATGTGGAAACTTTATTACGTTAGAGTATATTCGTTGATCAGTATGATAATTAACCAGTGTTGTGATAAATTTTTGTTAAATATTACCATGTTAATATAAATTAACATTGTTATGTTAGAGATATGCTTGAAAAAGGGTGAATAGGTTACGTCTTTGTATGCTATGTTAGTTACTTTACTGTTGGTAAGTGTGGAACTTTGTTAATGTTAACAGTTTATTCATGTTTAAGGTGTGTCATGTTTGTCGTTGTGCATTATATTCATAGTTCAGATGATGCTATGTGAGTCCTTTATTACGTGAAACTCTGTTACGCGTTAGCATATACGTTGACCAGTGCATAAAGAATTGCGTTTTCATGTTATGTTTTTATCCGAAATACAGAGCATCAGGAATGTGACATGAATCAATAGATCAATAGATCGATAGATCATGGGAGGGTAGGATGGTATGGAGGGTAGGGTGGATGGTGATTTGATTTACTGATTTACTGATATAGGGTATGTAAAACATGACAATTTTACTAAAAAATATGACTTAATCAATAGATCAATAGATCAATAGATCATTATAGATCACGATGATAGAGGGTGGTTGATGGTAATTTTGATTCTATTTGAGCCTATCAGATTTACTGATATAGGTATGTAAAAGCCATAAGCACAATTTTACTAAAAATATGACTTGAATCAATAGATCAATAGACTAATAGATCACTTAAGAGAGGTGAGAGGGTTGTTTATTTGATTGACGATTGATTACTGTCAGGGTATGTGTGACAATTAGGTGTAAAAAAATATGACTTCTGAATCAATAGATCCAAATAGATCAGACTGAAGGGCTCAGAGGCAGTTTGATTCACATTTCACTACTTGAATGCCGCTTTAGGGTATGTAAAAACGTAAATTTGTAAGTTATAAACATAAAAAGAAATAAGAAATTTTATTTATTTATTTATTTAATTATTTATTATTTATTTATTTTTATTTTATTTTTTCCTTTATAAGGTTCGAAACCACTATTTTCTGGAAATTCTGCAGACTCGATAACTCATATAAGGATACCAACATTGTTGCTTATACGAATTCTTTAATAACTCAGCACCACTGGTGTTCCAGCACCGGAGCCGGTACTGACTCCAACACCTCTGACTCTGAATTTATTCTCCTACTCCTCCTTCCCCATTCTTCTTCCTTCCTCCTTCTTCCTTCTTCTCTTTCCTTCTTCCTCTGCTTTGCATTCCATGCATTTCTTCTTTTTTTCAAATGGGGACCCTCCAAAGTCCCTGGACTCCGGGAAGCCGAATAAGACTCCAACCCCGTCTCCGAGACCTGGGCCCTCTCTACCAGCCTGGATCAGCTTCGTAGTGATCATTTTTACTTTTGGGGGCTGCGTTCTTTACGGTAGTAGGACGTAATCACGGCCTGACGAGATTACGTCAGTAGTAGATCAACGGGATTCCGCACGAAATGACCGCGACCTTTTTGACCTTTTCTGACCGCGACCTTGAGCTCGAATTTTTACCGATCTTGACCTTGGCCTCTCACCCTTGGGCCTTTGACCTTTTTTTCGACCAACCCTTTGGTCTTCCATGGCTCAATTTTTAGCCCACGGTATTTTTGAGAACCCGGATTTTTGGAGAACCCGGATTTTTAACCCTAATTTTCTGAGAACCCTAATTTTTTGAGAAACCTAAATTTTTATGAACCCTAATTTTTTGGCAACCCTAATTTTTGAGAACCTAATTTTTCGGCAACCCTATTTTTTGGCAACCCTAATTTTTTATGGTACCCTAGTTTTTTGCAACCCTCGAAGAAGGGTTGCTGAAGCGGCACGAAAAACGCGAAAGTTTCACGATAAATGCGAACGGTTAACACCCAAACTGAATGGAACGAAGTACACCG
>JABUQX010070566.1:37500-48913 GCA_015478945.1 Trachelipus rathkii | reverse complement strand
AAAATATAAAACAACAAATCGAACGATTTCCACAATATAATATTTTAACAAAAGTTTAATCTAAAATCTTTTAATATTTATATCTTTTAAACAAGTCTTTCTACAAGGATCTCAAAAAGTAGTCTGTCTTTTCGACTGGAAAAATCTTCAACTGAACTGATGGTGCGTATACATACATAGTTTTTGGCTGTTAATGAAACTTACAAATTAAGCCTGATTATACTAGTAGTACTTATTATATATATTATAATATAAAATATAGTAGTATATATATTTATATATATACTATATATATTATATTACATATATATATATACATATATATAGCCTATATATATAGTCTTATAGGATATATATATATATACTATATATATATTAATATATAGTAGTTATATATATATATATCTATATATATATCTTATATATCCATATATATACTATATATAGTATATTATGAGAGGGGTTAGTCGTCGCTGTTGAACGAACCACCTTCTTTGCTTGAAAACTAGATTATCATGAAGAGATGAGCGTTTGTTCAGCGATGGGAATTTGACCTTTTGTCCCGCGGGGCTGCTTTGGACTCATCGGTGGTGGTCGCAGTCGCCCCTTCCACCAGACGCCACAGAACCTCCCCCCAGTGGACAATGCCGCGAGCACTACCCGCTTCTGCGCAACCTTGAAGCGACCGTTGGTTCAGGTCGAGATGAGAGCCAGGTGTGCACAGTATTAAAGCCCACTGAGAAGCGCGTTTCGACCACTCTCGTTACCTCTTACCGTGCAGTTGGCTCACCTGCATCTGAGAAGACAAGGTACAGCTCGTTACAGGGGATGTACCGAACTAAGAGCTATCGGCCTCAGCATAAGAAACGAATTTGACCATGTACCAATTGCCGCGTTGAACATTGTGTAAAACCAAAACTCTACAACGAATGGTTCTGATTCACCGGCGAACAAACTTTGAGAGAAGATGCGGATGCAGGCTGGTGTTCGTTGATGCCACTTCCCAGTGGCACTAGTCTACTCCTGGGTTGGCTCACCAAATTATGAAGGCGGTTATAGGTCGCTGTCGAGAAGTAACCACTATTCATTAGCTGAAGACTAGATGATGTTTGAAAGAGGGATGAGCCGTGTTCGCAGATTGAACTGCGAGATTATCGTCACCCGGTGGGCGCTGTTGGACTCATCGGATCTGGATGGGTCGCCAGCCCCCTGCCACCAGACGCCGACCAATATATTACTATATATATAATATATTAATTATGAGTATATATCATATTATCATTATACTAAGTTATATATATATATATATACTATATATATAATATATATATAACTATATTATATATCATATATAATATATATAATATATATATATAATATATATTAAATACTTATATATATTATATTGTTTCAAATAATTTCTCTCGTTTCAATAATATCGTTTCTGGGAAACGTGTAGCAATGCGTTTATTCTGGCAATCGTGCATTCAAAATTGATGCCGTTTCGGACCTCAGACTCGCAGTCTCTTATGTGCCAGTTTATTGACAGAAGTTAGGCTTTGTTCAATTTGTTTTGTCAAAATTTTTAGTGTGAATATTGTTTTTTGAAGTTTGTATTTTTATCAACATAACTTAACACATGCTAGTACGAATGTAACATTGAACCTTGATTCATTAGTTCCCGAAAAGCATTCCGAAGACTCATTCCTTCAAAAAATTAATTTGCAACAAACTTGGATATTCGTCTTTACCCACGAACTGCGGAATTCTCGCAACGTCCGATCCATTCGTTGACAGGCAATTTCAAAACTACGCCCCATGGCTGTGGCTTTCACGAGACATGGAGTTTTTATACGGCGTGACATACCCATCCAGCGTAACTCCGAAAGAAGACATATTCGCTAGTTTAATTTTCATTACTGTAGGCCGTCCCTTATCTTTTCAATTTAACATGAGCGTATTAAGAACATAAAAAACTTGTGTTTAACTTTTAATTTTTATACAATTTTAAAAGTTACAGATAAACTGAATTCAAATTATCATTAAAGAAATTCAACCAGATAATAGAATGATGATACTGTGATATTAACTTATTTCTCGAAAAACTACTTTGATCATTTTTTGTTGTGTGAGTGGTTCTTCAAAATGTCACCGATGTATCGGATGCTAATCGACGAAAACAATACCGTAGTACGGTATCGCCCAAACGTTTTTTCAAAGTATATATATATATATAATAGTTATATATATATATAAGTATACAATATGTTAAGTATATATATATTATATATATATATATATATACCTATATTATTAGTATATATATATTATATATATATATAGACGTTAT
Organism: Trachelipus rathkii; assembly: GCA_015478945.1. Taxonomy (NCBI): domain Eukaryota; kingdom Metazoa; phylum Arthropoda; class Malacostraca; order Isopoda; family Trachelipodidae; genus Trachelipus; species Trachelipus rathkii. The sequence continues at coordinate 46,563 of JABUQX010070566.1, read as the reverse complement.
ATATATATTATATATATACTAATAATATATATAATATATAGTTATGATATATATACTAGTATCATATAGAGTTCGATACATTTTTATCTCATTGAGGCAAGTCAACCTAAATGATGAGGAAAAAGTTTCTAACAAACGACCAGAGCCCTCCACATAATAGAAATCTTTATTCAAAATTCACAACGTTTCGGAAATTAACCTATTTCCATCTTCAGGTGAAAAGCTAGAAAATACATAATATATTTTAAATATTAAAAGTTATTAAAAGTTCTACTAAAAAAAATTATTATTAGATACAAAAATAAATTTACATTTAACGTTACAAATAATTAGTTATCACAAAAAGATCTTACATATTTACAAAAAACACATAAATTTGTGGTTTTCAACATAGTTTGGAACGTCGCTCCGTAAACAAAAATAACCATGAAATTGAAATCAATATTATTAAGTCACAAATTTTACACTGTAAGGTCTCATTTTTACAGGTAACTAAATCAAATAGATAATTTTCTAGAGTTAAAAACATCATCCGATTTGTATGATAAACAAAACAAAAAAACTCACCATTTAGAGTTACAAATTTAAGATCTATTGAACTTATATGCGAGAAGGGCGCTACTCCATGTCAGGGTTAACCACAACTGTAGAGTTTAAAAGGACCCGTGGAATCGCTATTGAGGGAACTTTCGCGTGTTGTGGATTGTATATGTCCTTTCTAAAAAACCTTTTTAGGTTGGCTTTGTTGATTTACTTGTCTAGAGATATTAAAATTTGCGATTATAGGTTAAGGTGGGTCTGCTGTGTGGGGAGTGATCTCTAATGCGGAGTGGATGGTGAATCAATAATGATTTTGGTACGGTGGAGATACCCCTATGTTCATTTATCCTCCACGTTAGAACTGTGCGAGACGTAAACTGCCAATATAAGACAGCATTACAGCTGTCAACAATTAAACTTTATATATAATTGGACATGAAGAGCTATAGGGATACGGTCTTCTTATGATTGCCAGAATGAAGATATCTTTGGAAGCTGATAGAAAATTAAAAGTCTTGAACATTCAATTGGGGTAAACTGGGTTTCGTTGAAAAGAGAAAGGTCATATTCCTTACCGTAGTTTTGTAAATATATGTTCATAGTTGGGTAACTTTATATATAAATAGCGCCGATTAAACCGATACCGATACCCTCTATTTGTTTAGGTGCCGATACCGATTACCGATACTTACAATAATATAATAAAATACCCAGTAATAAGATAGAACATTTGTGCACTTCTAGGCCAACTGAAGATTGCATTCCCTGTACAAACGAATACTTAGTCATTTATATTTTATATTTGGTTTTGCCCAAGTATATTCCTTTCATAAATTCCAAAAATAGTACCTTTAAGGAATAATAATTGCAATATAATATTAATAACTCTTTATGATTGTGTTATTCAAAAAATATCCATTTCCATTTTCAAGTAGGTATTAACAAAGTTTAGCTCTAGCTTTTATGTTTTAACATGATTACAATTTACAAGAAGATCTTTACTAGCTACAATATAAAGAATAAACTATAATGAAGAAGAGCACCTTGATATCCTAAACATGCAAAAACAAGTTAAAACCATAAAATGGTATAAACATCGGACCGATCTCACTTACATCATACGACTCCAGACAATAATACCAAATCAATCCTTAGATAGAATATCCATTCATACGTCAAATTCAAAAATATCACACAAATTTGTGATGCAAAGAAACATCTAAGCTTTTGCACTAAGATCTGGCGCGAGGAGACTGTTGTCCCTTTTTGGGTGTTATGACTTCCTACCTTACACCTAATAAGACTACGCCTCGACTCTCGACTGATGAAGCGAGTCGCTGATAATTTATTTGCCTTGCACAGCACTGATGCAATAGATGAAAAAACCTTGGCCCACTTTTCATGCCACCGCATGATAGGAATTCTTTTCTGTAGGCAGCATCTCATGTTTTCGTAAGCCTCATCTCCTCTTTTTCACAGACTGCCAAATTTGACATTAATCTATGCTACCTTGATGACTGTCTTTCTTCAGTTTTTACGATGAGCGTTCCCTGGTGTGATTCCTTAGAAGGGTGAATGAGATGCCAATGCAATTTCGGCCATGGACATAAGCCTAACATATCCAAATCCTCATCTTCAGTAGGTTTATTTGCTGAAAATCCACCATCGTCACTATCAGTGCTGTTGCCAGGGGTTGCAGATAGGGCGGCTTCCACTTCTCTCTGGAATCTTTTTTTTTTTTTGTTCAAGCGAAGTGGATGAGTATGCTATTTAATTGCATTCTAGAAGTGGGTTCACCGTCGGAGGTGCCATTTCTTGTGGGTTTCAGCTTAGACTTAAGGGAATTCCTTTATTAGCAACCTTGCTTATTTTATTTATTTTTTTACAGTTGCACGCCCGCTTCACGGGCAGGAGCCCCATCAGGGGGTCGTGGTGAACCGCCCAAAAATCCATCTAAAGGTCAAATTACGGCGAGATCGAGCACCAGGACGCAGCGCTTTAAAGTGAGGGAAGATTAAATTGAGTAGGAAACACAGATGGAAGAGAAGAGAATTCCCCAGAACAGAGGTGGCAGGCAGGAAATAAGAAAGCACCGCAGCGAACCAGTCGGGAGTTACTAACATCAAACAAAACTCATGTGAGAGCAATGCACCTCTTGTGCTACGAGCGCATCGTAAAGGTGGTGGTACGCGAATGGATAGTTCCCTCGAGCACTTGCCTCTACAGGACCCTATAGAAAAAGGATAAAGCACCAACATGCGCCGCAAATATACATAGGAGTCAAGTGAACTAGCAAGTACAAGACAGTTTATAAGTCTTTGCATTTGACTCGACCTTATCCAAAAGCCGGATAAAACCAGAGCCCCGGCCCCCCACAGATATAGAGCAGTACTCATACAAGGGCGGATTGAGATTCCATGTATAGCTAGAGTAACTGAGAAGAGACAAAAAAGTCTCGCAGTCTAAACAGAACTCCCAGTTCTTTGAGGCCGACCCTAGCAAACCACTGTGATTTGAGGTTTTCAATACAATTTTTTTGTTTATGTTAGGACCAAGGATGTCATATTGGTTCTAAACAGTTGAGCAGACGAGGAGAGTGATTGCTAGAGTGGGTCTTTTAAAGCGAACTTAAATTTCACAAGCTTGAGACGACCCACAACCTGACACAATTCGTACTACGCAGACTCAGCGAAGCATAGAATCGACAAGATTAAGGACGAGAAGGCAATTCTAGAAGTTAAAAAGGAAGCAGAGGGGCAAGAATTGATATGAGTTGAAGAATGAAGGGTTGAAGCATCGACATATGAGTGGATGAGAGACGAAGAGGTGAGAAGATCATTGATGAAAACAGGAATAAAGTAGGAGGATAAAACAGACACCTGAGGAACCCCACTATTACAACAAAAAAAGAAAATAGCCAGATCAACAACAGCCAACATTGAGCGATTTGAAAGAAAGCAAGTGCTAGACATAAGTAAGCAAAAGAGAAGAAGGCCAAACGAAAGGGAGGGGAGCTTGGAGAGCAGTGGACGCGTGCCCATATCCGGTCAAAAGCTTTGGATATGGCAAGCGCCACCACACAAGTCTTCACCGTAGTTTCCTAAGGGCGGAAAATCCACAAATCTGTTAAATAGGAAAGTATCGCCAGAAGATCTCGAGCACCGAAAGCCGTACTGGTAATCAGAAAAAAGGGAAAGAGATTCCAGTGAACTCTTAAGAAAGTAAGAGTTGAGAAGGTTTCAAAGATCTGAGAAAGAATACAAGTGAGGGCTATAGCGCGATAGTTAGAAGGATCAGATCAGCTCATCATCATTTTTTCGGAATAGGTTGGACATATGCGCCTTCAACACTGAGCGGATAGTGCTAGTACTTGAGGCATAGAGACATATAGTATGAACGAGTGGTGGGGCAGCACGGAAGCACACTCTCCCCAAGACTCGGAGAGGAATGCCACCGGGGCCACCCGATTCCTAAACGTTCTAGATTTCAGGAAAAGCTCAATGTCCACCGATCAAATGTAAATGACAGTGTAAAGGCATAGAACACCTGAGAGGAGAAGGAGGAGTGAAGAGGAATACCAGCAATCCCAGGGTATGAATTGAGTGGTAAAAAATCAGGAGGTCAAAGAGATGAATTGGCCTTTTCAGTTGGATATTAACAACGGAATCGGATCATCAGCAGCGAATAAGAGGAGGAAGGGATGATTTACAGAAAGATGTTAGAGATGTTTTTGGCAGAAGGCCAGAAAGATAGAGATTTGTCATTAGGAGAACCAAGGAGGTCAGCGCATTTTCGGTAATTGAAGAGATCCCCTTTGCTCGTCTAAGGAGTATCCCTGCAACGCATTTCTAGCTGAATGCACAAATTGGCACACCCGAGTGATAGGCAGAACGAGATTTTCCACCAGTCCGATAAGGCATTGTCTCTAGCCTGCAATCGGCCCAGTGGGACAAGACAAGCACGATCCGAACCATGGATTTTGAGGAGAATAAAGATTTAGTCGAAGAAGAATTGAACCTGCTCATCCATAAACAATTACAGTTCCCACTTAATCGGCAGAATCTGAAGCGTGTTAAGAGTCAAAGCAGTCACTGCAATTATAGTTAGCGTAGAAGCAGCGCAATTGCCCCCAATCGGCCCGATCAAAAGCTGCCAGAAAAACCGGCACTGGCAGGCATTGCATGTTAAAAGTAAAAGAAAGTTGTAAATTAATTGATATAAGGTTTGTGGTCAATTTACCGATTAGGAGTGAAGGTGGCGTATTTATTAGAGAGAAGGACTAGTGGTGAACATAGGGTTCAAGTGTGTTCAAGAATCGGTTGGAACGATCCGAAATGTGTGTAGGTTATTTAATCAGTTGCCTCCAGATCGTTGAGAATACTGAATAATTCGGTTTCCTCCCCACTAAATCAGTACGAGAGGAATCCAACAATTCCAGTTTTGTGTACAATGAAATCCCCTAAATAGGGGACCTCAGTGATTTGGGAGTGAAGAAGATATAACAGTCTCGTGAGAAGAAGTCAGTAAGGTACATCAAAAAGCATGAAATCTGTTTCTGTTAGGAGGAACAGTTAGCAGAAGCATAAGAATATTGTTACTTGAAGGAAGAAAGATTTTAAGCCACAGAACATCGAAAGTTAGGAGATTCGAGATTCTCGAGGACGTGTTATAGGGGAATGTTTATATTACATAGGCACATTACTCCACCCTTCAAAACGTGAATTAAAAATAAAGTTATACTTGGAAATCATTACAAAAGAGTGTTGCAAGAATGAATTCCTTAGCCATCTGGTCTTCAGACAAAGCATAAAAATTAGGTTTAGAGTGGAGAGGTGGTATTCCATGGATGCAGAGCTAGAGTGCAAGCCATTGATGTTGCTAAAGTAATAGAAAGCCCACGCCTGTGCAAATCTTGCTATCATACACGCACACGCACACGTACACGCACACGCACACGCACAACAAAACACAAAGAAAAAAGAAAAAAAAAAAAGCACAGAAACAAATAGACACAAACCAAAGGAGAAATGAGGAAAATTTATTCGTACGCTAAAAACCTAAATTTAAAACCGTAAAACCCTATTTACAGCAAATAACTAAAATATGAATAATCCAGAAAGTTTAAAAAACACTCACGCAACTCACACGCTCTCACGAACATTGCTGTACAAAAAAACAATACTCTTGATCAACTAAAAAAGTAGATTAATCTGTATAAATTATAATAATGGCTGCCAAATAGGTAAATTTTACGCAAAAGACCAAGTTGGGGAAACGCTAAAAATCTAAGTTACAAAAGAAATCGAAGGAAAAAAAAAACATACTTGGTACTATAGCTATCTATATCGAACTAGATTTATTATTGAATCTAAAAGTTTCTCAAAATTTTTTCACCCGAAAAAAGCTACCAGAAGCTATCGCGAAGTATCGCGGCGATTTTAAACCCGTATACGGATACCGATACGATACCATCATAAAAATGGCCGCATACCTAACCGATACCGATACTATCGGGTACATCCCTAGTCATTAGTAGGGTGTAACTTGTATATATTAAATCACATTTTTGGTGCGGAATAAAGTCAAAGGTCTGGACGTCTGGTAACAGGAATTTCAAATAAATTACTTATAGTATTTGGAAGCGTACGTGAAGGAGGTGTTGCATACATTAACACATGCATATATAAAAATTTTAAAGCGGAAATTGAATTCTTTATGCGCAAAATGAGAAGGTGGAAACTAAGGTGGCTAAGGTGCTCGATGATATAACAATAGTTTTAATGCTGTTACAATTTCAAAAACAAGAGGGATGTGACTAAAAAACAAATTTAGTCCTAAACCTGCAATTAACAGTCTTTTTTCGGTCTAAACACTTACGGAAATTTCGCAGTCTGATTTCCTAATACAGCTCATGCTCCAGAAATGTAGGGTGTTATCCACTTCGCATCTTCTTTTTGTAACAATTTTATATAGTTCAATTGAGCTTCTAACCGTAATCAAAAAAAAGGTAAACACCTATCTTTATCAGACAAAAAGTTAGGGAAAGTGTCATCCATAACCTCTTGTAATGGGCTGACTTTGAAGGGGGGGACAATTGATAATACCAGATCTTTTCAAAATGACTCAGATAAGAGTTGGCTAGGGTGGCGCTAAGTGGGGAACCCATGTCTTAGAGAATTCTGTTGTTTACAGCTATATTATTAAAAAAGAAATAGGTGTCCTGGGTGGCTAATGTAAGTTATGTAGAGTTTTAAATTCAGATATCTATCTGCCAAGCCAGTTAAAACTATGATTTAACTGAAATATATCGTCTAGGAGAAATTCTATTGCACATTGTTATAGGTATATTGTGTACCAAGAGGACTCATATCAAAGAACTTGAACACTGCCAAATAATCGTTTCACAATCTAAGTCCACATGAATTCATCTTCCCATTACTCTGTGGGTACAAGAACGTGAATAGGATAGGATACAGCTACGATCGGTACTACGGCTTTCTTAAAGGAATGTTACTCATTCATACTTCATTAGGCTGCAGCGCTCTGAAAGGGCGTCAATTAGACATAACTTAGAGAGCAAATCGATGCTTCTGCTGAATCAGAGGTTACATGAGACTGGTACATGCTCTATCGAGTGAGGGGTCATTATCGTCCTATGAAGCTGCATAAAATGGGCTCGCTCGGGAATTGGGAACATATAGTTTTGCTGTCATGTTTAGGGAGACTCAGCGCGGTAGCTATGCGTCTTCCCATCACTCTACTTGAGCCTTCCTGGTGTAAGTGAAATCCATGGAGTACGATACTCATTCACCAGCCTACCAGCTGATTTTACTCTAATTCCTATGTATGGCTTTACAGCATCTATCTTAAAGAATACGATTAACCTTCTCCTCTAACGAACATCTGAGTGCACACTGAGCATACGTTCAAAGGATCGCTAATTGTGAATGGCGAGTTACAACTCGTTAGTCAGGTCAGAATAATGCATTAATGGATTTTATTATATAATCAGCTTTGTCATCTAAAAGGACGGACAACTAGGCCCTCGTCAGGTCTTCAACATGGATCTGTGTTGATGGAATAACATCATTTTCTCGTGAGCGTTGACTATTTCTCAAAATACCAATATCCCAGTCTTCGAAATTAAAATATAGAGAAAATTCTTGGTATTGCATTAATTTAAAAAAAATTTTTGGGCCAGAAGTTTTACTTAAGGGTAAAACTGTATTTTAAAGTCGCGAATTAATGGTTCATAATTTCCTTCAACGAGAATTAATTCTCTCGAAAAAAGCACTAAAATATTTATAAATAATCTAATTATGACTATACCAGGCAAACAAAAATTCAGACCCAAGCCCAGGAGGCGCTTTTCATTAGTTGACAAAACTTGAAGAATAATTAAATATATGTATTTATCATATAAATTTTGAATAGTTCCATGGAACAAAAATTTAAAGCTTTTAGTTTATTGTCGTGACGGATCTACATAGTGTGTAAGCGGTTTATTTATAAGTTTTTGAAATTTTATTGTGACAAACCCAAAAAATCTCAATCAGAATCACAGTAAATCGGTTAACGGATTTTATTTCGCGCATTCATATTCACTGTAATTAGTTATTATATGCGATTGGTTATAAGATTAATTAAATTATTTGTCATAAACTTACTCTTCCAACGTATTAAACAAACATCTTTGGCCGAGGCCCCCGTGACAGTCAATTGCAGTAAACAACCTAACAATGACTTCTCAAAACCGTATTGTAGCAGGTATCAGGCCTCCTGTTAAATGAGTTACCGGCCTGTGCAATATTTAGAATGCAATATTAAACTTTAAAAACTCACCGAAACTTCATCACTCCTTGCGAGACGCTCAAGTTGAACAAACGACGTTTGACGAGTTCTTATACCATTATGTCAGAAAAGACAGTTCGAGTCAAATACTATTTCTTATTCAGGTTGAATTGAATCCCGCTCTTTATGGACACCCTTCTTGACTTCATGAAACCAATGTCTTTAAGTCATTTAAAACAATAACAAATTGTACGTATATTTGCTGTTCACTTTTACATGGAGTTCAACATATTAGAAACTATTGGCACATTGAAAACAAATGTGAACTATTTTAGGTCGCTAAGGAGGAGAACTATTTTAATATAAAAAATAGGAAACCTTTTCCCAAATTTAAATTGTACAAAACTATCACGAATGGGAAAAAAATTAGGTGGTTGAAAAACTACAATGGATTTTTAAAATTTAAAGATACCTTTAAAGCAATTGTTTAAACTTTAGAGGAGTTTGAGATGAATCAAAATATAGAATCTTCTTCCAAAACCACAAACTCTTTCGAAATCTGTAATCACCAGTGAATCAGTTTTAAGTTTATGCTTTATTTTTCTTCACTCTCTCATTATGTACTACATTGCAATTTCTATCATTAGTGACAATAACTGCTCTTACTCTTATTGAAAATGTGATACTTGTTTTGAAAGATGTTAGTATAAATATCGATGAAAAAACTTAAAG
>JABUQX010070566.1:20000-32500 GCA_015478945.1 Trachelipus rathkii | reverse complement strand
ATAATAATCCTCATAATAATCATCATATAATAATTAATAAGTTAATAATAATAATAATAATAATAATTAATAAATATAATAATAATAATAATAATAATAGTAATATTAATAATAATAATAATAATAATAATAATAATAATAATAATAATAATAATGTTCAAAACGCACATTTTTCCGCTTAAAATACGAAATTTATTAAAAACATTAAAATTCATTAAGCCTATTTTAATTAAAAATTTCAAATTTAATTAGGAAAATAAATTCTTTATGAAGGATAAATCAACTTTCGAAAGGAAGCTTTTGAAAGCTTTTACCTTCTCAGCGTTTCCGTAGTCCGTACGGAAGTGACGTCACTTAAAGTGTGGAGAATTATATCTTTTTTACATTGAAAGAAATCGAACTAAAGTTATAAATCAAACAAATAAAAGCTTTCAAAATTTTAATATATGATATAATAAATATTAAATGAAATTTCGCACATAAATATTCAAATTTAATTAATATTTCTATGAATCAAAAATAATTAAGTGACCAATAACTTTTTTAAAAAAATAGCTCATATCTTGGAAACTATCTTATGAGCGAAGTGCCTAGTTTTGGCCTACAATTTTTGAAATTTAAAGAGCTTATATATACAGTAATATAGTATATATATATATAATATATATATATATATATAATATATATATATATAATTATATAATATAGATATATTATATAATATATATATGTTTATATATAAAAGTATAATATATATAGTATATATAATAAATCATATATATATATATATATATATAATTATATATAAGATATATATATATATATATAATAAATTATAGGTATAATATATATAATATATATGATATATATAGTGTTTAATATATAATATATATTATATATATATAATATAAGTATTATAATATATATATATATATATAATATATAATATATTATATATTAAAAATATGATGTAAAGATATAATATAATAGAATATATAATATATACTAGGGGTAATATAGTGAGTAGTGAATTACTTATATTACGTTATATATATAGATATATATATAATATATATATATATACAACTATTATAATATATATAGTATAATATATATATCTTATAGATATGATATATAATATAATATATATATTTATATATACTAATATATATATTATAGTATCCTCATATATATATATAAATGTTCATATATATATATATATAATTATATAAAATATTATATATAAAATACGTAATTCTCATATATATATATATAATCATATTATATAATTAATCATATATCGATACTATATATAGAAATATATATATATATACTAATATATATAGATATATATATATAAATTATATAATATATATATTATAATATAGTATATATATACCATATAATGGTATATAAATATATACCTCACCCATAGTATATATATATAGTATATAAATATAATAATATATATAATATACCTATTATATATTTTATATTATTATATTATATATATATATTATTTATATTTATATATATATATATATATATATAATAATATATATAATTATAATATATATATCATAAAATATAATATATAGATAATATATATATATAATAGGATAATTATATATATATAGATATCTTACGTAATATATAATATATATATAGATATATAACTTACAAGTTTGTTCATTTTGTTGTTTATTATAAGGAGCACAAAGAAACAATGTTGCCTTTCGTCCCACTCTTGATTCTTTTATAGAAGAAAATTTGAAGTAAGGTTCTTGAGGCACTCACGCATCAACACTGTCTGCGTCGCCGACTCTAATCACGAAGGTCATTTTGTATTTTCATTTTTTTTTTTTGTATCAATTTTCAACCCTTTCTTTCTTTCTTCGTACAATATCCAGGCGTTTATAAGAATGGTTTTATAGAATTTCTTTTTGTTTCATTGCTAAATTTAATAATTATTGAAATTCATAAAATAAATCTTAAAGAATAAAATTCTTTTGAAAATAAAGGAAAATATTTGCTATTTAATGTTTTGTTTTCATAAATAAATAGGTTGTTGTTTGTCTATTCAATTATATTATTATTTTTATTATTATTATTATTATTATTATTATTATTATTATTATTATTATTATTATTATTATTATTATTATTATTATTATTATTATTATTATTATTATTTTAGAATTATTTATTATTATTATTACCATTATTATTATATTATCTATTAATTATTATTACTATTTATTATTGTATTACATTATATTATAATTATTAGCATTATTTATTATAATTTTTATATAAATGAAAATTTATTTACTTAATTACTTATTATTATTATTATTATTATTATTATTATTATTATTATTATTATTATTATTATTAATTGTTTATTATTATTATTGATAATGTTAAATAATATTATTTTAATACTGATTATTTATTATGATTATTATTATTAATTTACATCATTTAATTCTTAACTCCTATTCACTCATTATTATATATTATTCCTAATAGTAATTATTATTAATTATTATTATATTATTATTAATTTATTAATTATTATTATGAGTATATAGTTATTTTATACTTATTCTTATTTTTTTTATTTTTATAATTAAAAAGTTTAAAATTATATTTTTATTCTTTCTAATTTTTTAGGCATTTTTAGTTTTATTAATATTCTTTATAATGACTGCTACCTCTCCGTTATTATATTTTATTTCTGGATAGGTAACTTCGTAAAAGAATATGTCGGGCTTCTCAAATACTTGTTCAATATTTATTATTATTCATTTTGGATGTTATATCATTCATTATATTATTATTACAATATTATTATTAATTATTCTATCTATTATTATTATTTTATTATTTAATAATTATTATAATAATTTATTATTATTCATTATTATGTATTATTATTAATTGATTTATTATTATTATTTTATTTTTGCTTCTGTTATTACCATTAATAATTGTAATTATTATTATTATAAATTATTTTTATTATTATGTATTTATATATTATTATTATTATTATTATTAATTTATTATCCCTTATTATTATCTATTAATTATTATTATTATTATTATTATTTATATATTAATTATTATATAGTATTATATATTATTATTATTTACTGCCTGCTGTATTTAGTATTGTGAAATCATTAATATTTTATCTGTTTTTATTAATAACCTTCTATTACTGTTATTATCAAATATCAATATTATTTTATTGCTGTTCAATTTATTATTATTATTATATATTATTAATATGTATTATTATTCCTTATTATTATTTTTATATTATTACTATTATTATGTGTTATTATTTACTATTATTATTTATTATTTATTTTATTATTATATTATTATTATTCATTAGTATTATTATTATTATTATATATTAATTATTATTTTATTATTATTATTATATATTATTATATTATTATTATTATTATTATATATATATTTTTAATTATTATTATTATTATATTATTATTATTTTCATTAATATATTATTATTATTATTATTATTATTATTATTATATTATTATATTTAATTATTCGATATCTTATGTTTTTCAATATAGCACAAATCTAGACTTGCCTAAATATCATTATAATTATCAATCATATTATTATTATATATATTTATATTATTAAATTATTTATTATTATTATTATTATTATTATTATTATATTATTATTATTATTATTATTATTATTCCTCTCATTATTATATGGATTATATTATTTATTAAATACCCTTATTATTATTATATTATTACTAATATTATTAAAAATATTAAAATTCATTATTATTATATTAATTTTATATAATTAATTATATAACCTATCAATCTTTTTTACCAGACCCAATATACTCTATTGTTATTAATTAGTATTTCGGGTCTCAAAAGGGACACGACAACTGTGTTGCAATTAGTAATGACCCCTTTCAAGTATTTACTAGGGAAATTATACCTGCCAAAGCCATGGACGAGAACCAGTTGTCAAAAAATATATTGTAATTCTACTATATAAATTTTCTTATCTGATATAAAGTTTTAAAATTGAAATTGAAATAAAAATTATAAAAATTATTATTATTATTATTATTATTATTATTATTATATATTATTATTATTATTATATTATTAATTATTATTATTATTATTATTATATATTATTATTATTATTATTATTATTATTATTATATATATTATTATTATTATTATTATTTAGAAATTCTATGTCAGCTTTTGTTTTTATATAAGTTTTACTTTTAACTTCTAATTCTCTAAATATTTTTTTCTGATTTTCATTTAATTTTTCTTACTATCTAGTCTAGAAAAATAGTTTTGCATAGAAAATAAGAAGGCATAATTTAAATTTATTAGTTTCTGACCGGTTTCGTACTACGTAAACTTCGGAAATCTTCAGAGATTCGATTTAATGTTTTGACTTGAATGAAAATAACAGATTTAAAAAATTAAAATTACAAATTAGATTTTAGATTTTTACATTTATTATTATTATTATTATTATTATTATTATTATTATTACAAAAAAAATTGTAAAAATCTAAAATATAATTTGTAATTTTAATTTTTTAGAATCTTGTATTATAATCATCAAATGTTATTATGATCGAAACTCTGAAGAATGTTCCGGAAGTTTACCCGGACGAAAACCGGTCAGAATACTAATTCAAATAATTAAATATGCCTCTTATTTCTATGCAAAACTATATATTATTATTATTATTATTAATTACATTATTATTATTAGTTATTATATTAAGTATTATTACTATTAATTATTATCATATGAGATATTATAATTATTATTATAATTATGCATTATTATTATAATAATTCTTATTATTTAATATTATTATTATTATATTTTAGTTATATAATTTTTTTAATATTATTCATTAATTTTATTATTACTATTAGATATTATTGATTATTATTATTATTATTATTATTATTATTAATATTATTATTATTATTATTATTATTATTATTATTATTATTATTATTATTATATTATTATTATTATTATTATTACTGAGTGATAATTTTATTTATTAAATTATAATTATAATTATAATTATAAATTATAATTTATAACTCTATATATATAATTATAATTATAATTATAATTATAATTATAATTATTAAATTATAAATTATAATATATAAATATATAATGAGAATGGCCTTTATTATAAATATGCAATATAATCTGACTCTACGTAAAATTGCAATTACAAATGCATAAAACATTATTATAATTATAATATATTATTATTGATTATTATGATTATTGATTATTATTATTATATATAATTATTATTATTATTTATATTATTATATATTTATAATTAGTATTATTATTATATTAGTTATTATTATTATTATTATTAATAATTAGATTATTATTATTATTATACCCTCCCCTATTGCAATTAATACTTATAATTAATAATTATTAATTACCCTAATTATATTATAATTATAATTATAATTATAAATTTAATTATTAATTATAATTATAATGATATAATTATAATGTAGAATTATAATGTTCTAAGTAACTAACAATGGTATAATAAATAGAATAATAGTATTATAATTATAATTATTATTATTATTATTATTACTTATTATTAAATTATTAGTATTATCATTACATATCATTACTATTCATCAGGAATAATATTATTTACGACCCTTATTATTATGACGATGATTTCTATGATTAATTATTAGTATTATTATTTACTATAATTATTATTATAATATTATTATTATTATCATTATTATTAATTATTGATTATTATATTATTATTATTATTATTATAATCAATTATTATTATTATTATTAATTATTAATTGATTATATTATTATTTAAATATTCCCATTCCTTATTATTATTCCTTCATCCATTATTATTATTATTATATTATTATTATTATTATAATTATTATGATATAAATTATTATCCTATTATTATTATTATTATTATTATTATTATTATTATTATTATTATTATTATTATTATTATTATTATTATTATTATTATTATTATTATTATTATTATTATTTATATTATTATTATTATTTTAAAGTAACCTAAAATTATTTTGTGGTAATTTATTATTATCCCTATTATTATTTTATTATTCCATTCATTCATTATAGGTGAGCATTGATCTATTATGATTAATGTTTTAAGTATTATTATTGATTTTATTATTATTATTATTATTATTATTATTATTATTTTTATTATTATTATTATTATTATTATTATGTTCCACTGAATTGACACCCCAAAAGAAGGAACGAAGGCGACAAAAATTGTCCTTCATTATCAACTACCAAACACATTTCGAGACCACTCCTAAATAAGTGTTTGTAACAATGAATGTAATTAATGCAGCGGAAATTAATATGTCCCAGACCTCATCATGGTATTGTAATAGGAATTGTAATCTTGTTTGGGAAGATCGAAATCGGTAAATATTGATGGATTGTTATAGGAATCGGGTTTGATAGTTCTTTGAAATCGGTATCAAGATTGAAGTAATAGTTGAAAGTTACATTGTACTATATATTTGGAAACTTACCCAAAATCAGAATAGCATGGTGATATGATCGTAAATACTTTGAATCGGATTCGTAATCGGATGAAAAGCCATTTGTGAAAAGCCATTCGAGGCGTTTTTTTTTTCTTTTCTTTTTTTTTTACGTTTTCTTTTTTAGTTATTTACGTTTTACACCTGAAAAATACCGCTATACTCTTGTGTTATTTTTTATTCATTCTTTACTTCTACCTATTTGCTTAATTAAATTTAAATTTCGTGAGAACAAGTTTATTATGTTGAATGACTGACAATATTTTTGGTAGAAAGAAAATTTTGATAAAAAAAATCTAAAAATTCTCGAAAGTTCAAATTGGTATTAAACATTTTATTACACTCAAAATAATGTTATATAAAATGTTTGTTGTATGCTCTTATTTGACATGTTCAAATGACAAAACAAACATCCCCTTCTTAGTAAGAGTAACTATCGGTGATCCACCCCTTGAAATGAATTTAACAATCCTGAATCACATTAAAACACAAATTAATTACTTCATATAGTAAATGATAATCCACTAGTGTAATATTCAGCAAATGAGATTCCATTAGTCTAGTTTTCAGTAAATGAGAATCCACTAGTCTAGTATTCAGAAAATGAGAATCCACTAGTCTAGTATTCAGTAAATGAGAATCCACTAGTCTAGTATTCAGTAAATGAGAATCCACTAGTCTAGTATTCAGTAAATGAGAATCCTCTAGTCTAGTATTCAGTAAATGAGAATCCACTAGTCTAGTATTCAGTAAATGAGAATCCACTAGTCTAGTATTCAGTAAATGAGAATCCACTAGTCTAGTATTCAGTAAATGAGAATCCACTAGTCTAGTATTCAGTAAATGAGAATCCACTAGTCTAGTATTCAGTAAATGAGAATCCACTAGTCTAGTATTCAGTAAATGAGAATCCACTAGTCTAGTATTCAGTAAATGAGAATCCTCTAGTCCTAGTATTCAATAAAAGGAGAATCTCTCTAAGTCTTATTCTGTAAATGAGAATGCCACTAGTCTAAAGTATTTCAAGTAATGAGAACCAAACTAGTCTAGTATCATTAATGGAGATCCTCTAGTCTTATTCTGTAAGATGAGAACATCCACTAGTCTAAGTATGTCAGTAGAATTGAGAATCTCGTAGCCTACGTATTAAAGTAATGAGAATCCTCTAGTCTGTATTTCAGTAAAAAAGAGAATCCACGTAATCTAGTTATTCAGTAAATGAGAATCGTTCTAGTCTAGTAGTATTCAGTAAACAAGAGTCCAACAAGTCAAATGTATAAGTAGAATGAGAATCCTTTAGTCTAGTAATTCAGTAAATTGAAAATCAACTAGCCTGAGTATTCAATATATGGTCAATTACATCAAGAATGAATAATGAAACTGATTGTTCGTTTTGCTATAACTGTAAAATAACTGCCAAAGGGTTTAGGGCACAATTTTGGAAAAGTCGTAATGATTTTTTTTTCAAATAAGATGTCAATTGAATAACATATTTTCTTGTATAAAAACAAGAAGATCGCAGCCTCGATATTTATTATAATTCACGTAGCTCAGGCTTCTAAAGAACGAAATTGTTCAAGTTATTTCACTATGAATTACAAAAATGTCTTTTCGTTTTTGGTTGCATTTATTTAATCCTTCAGACAAAGCAAATTTTGCATAAAGAAAAATATCAAATGAGATGTTGTGTCATCCACAAGTTAAAATTTTTAAAATTAAGTTAAACACATGTTGCAATAATTTAAGGCTTCGTGTACGTAGTGGCCTTCTGTGCTAATAGAAGAAGCTGCAGGAGCTATATTGAAATCGCATAATCAGTGAATTTTATCATTATGAACAGCTTGAAATCTGTACATTATTACACTTCAGGAAATATCCAAATAATAGTTAAAATGTTAAAGAACATAATTATTGGCGTTATATATATATAATATATTATATATAATATGATATATATAATATAAGTAATATATATATGTATATATATATATAATATATAATATATAGTAATATATATATATATATATATATATATAATATATATAATATATATATGATATATCTATATAGTATGTAGATACAGTTTGACACTCTACACCTTTCGATATGAAGGAATAGAGATATAGGTCTGAAAAACCTGGAATATAATCTATGTATGTGTTGAAGCTCGAAACAAGTGTAAAATTTTCAAAGTCGTTGGAAATGTATATAGAGAGGGGTCGCCCCCGAGGGTCGATACGGATATTGCGCTTACGCCTTGTTGCGTTGCTGTCCGAGAGAGGCGAAGAATAGGGCCTAAAATAGCCGTTAGCTGTCGAGCGGTGATGACGTATAGTCTCGTCGCAGGACGAACGATTTACGTGTCAGGTGCGCGAGGCGCGCGCACACGATAACAAAACAACACCCTCAACATATTATTATTATTATTATATCTTTATTATTATTATTAATTACGACGAAGATTCGATTCCCAAACTGAAGCGAATTCTGAAGCGAATAACGATTCCTGTAAAGGAATCTTTTTTACTCACTCGTGGTTTAGGCTCCGGCCCCGGCTCAGCCTCTGAGTCTAATATATATCTATGGAGGTTAGAGTTTATGCATATTGGGATGTTAAAATCTTCGGAGGATGGTTATATGGTGACGTATCTTTGTCGTAGCCGAGATTATCTGTACCCCTGGGGTTCATGAAGGGGGAACCCTCACCCCTTAAAAGAAATTTAAAATTGATCGTAAGAAGACCTGATAACTTTGGAGAAATGGATTCGGATTCGGAGTCGGAAGACAGAGTCGAGTCGGAATTCGGCTTCGGAGTCCAGGGACCCACCGGAGGGGGGTCTCAGTTTGAAAAAAAAGAAGAAATGCATGGAATGCAAAACAGAAGAAGAAGAAGAAAGGAAGAAGAAGAGAGAAAGAGGAGGAAAGGAGGAAGGAATGAAAAGGAGAAGGAATGAAGCGAAGAGGGAGTCTTGAGGAGTAGGCACAGTCACACCGTGTAGGAGCCGGTGCGGTGCCAAGGTTTATAAGACATTCGTATAAACAACAATATTGGTGTTTTTATATATGTTATTGGATCTGTAGATGTTCGAAAATAATGGTTTCAGGACCTATAGAAAAAAATAAATAATAAATAAATAAATAATAAATAAAATTGTCCTTTCTTTTGTTTATAACTTACAAATTTTACGTTTTTGGCATACCCTGAAATCAGTAAATCAGTAAATCAGACCACCATCCAGCCACCATCCTCCACCCTCCTGGCCATCCATGATCAACTTAATCATTGATCTATTGATTCAAGTCCCCCACCTTTCCCCCCCCCCGAGTATCATTTTGGCTAAAACATAACATAAAATCAAAGTTCTTTAATACACTGACAAAGAATATATTGCTGACGTAACAAAGTTTTCAAATTAATAAAGCTTACTTAGCATCATCTGGACTATGAATATAATACACAACGGACAAACCTAACACATCTTAAACAGGAAAATGGTTAACGTTAACAAAGTTTCACCCTTTACCAACAGTAAAGTAGAACATAACATCCAAAAACGTTACTTATTCACACTTTGTCAAGCATGCCTCAAACTATAACAATGTTAATCTTTAGCATAACATGGTAATTTTACAAAACTTTAAACATAACCTTGTGTAATTATCATACAGACCAGCGAAAGTATGCTAACGAGCCAAAGTTTACAATCCTATTAATAAAGTCAACATAACATTAAACCAAGAACATCACAGAATATAATCGTAACAAGATAGACAAACCCTACGAACACACTCTTAAAGCAAGAATAAACTGCGTAATGAACTATTTAACCAACGATCCACACTTAACTACGCAGTAAGATAGGTAAGCTACGTTTGTATATCGTGCAAATGAGCGTAACCTGTTCAATACTTTATGCAATACATTATATCCAACACTTGACAAATGTAATTTTACATTAACATAGTAATATTTTAACAAAAAATTTAGCATAACCACCTAACCATCATAATACCTAATGGGTAAAGACAAAACAAAAGTAAAGTTTTTACTCCCTGTAAAGCTAAACTATAAACATAACATACTTAACACATACGCAACAACCAAGACGATAAACAGTTTATTAACACTAAGATAAAGCTGAACATAACGGGAATAAAAACGAAGTTTTTCATTTTTATAAACATATAATTTCAATTGAAAAATGAGCTTATAATAAATACATAAAACATAAAGGTTTATTTTTAAAATATATAAACTTCACTATCAGGAGAACAAGGATCAACATAACTTGGGTCGTTCTAAGTAATATCTCTCTAAAGAATTCAGCCATTCCCTTTGAAAATGTAAGTTATAAAGGCCTTCACGGCACCTAAAATACCTTCGGACATATTTATGATTCAGCAGCAACTGCATATCTCTCAATACAAGAGAGGAAGTAACCATCCCAAGCTGTAGTGTAATTACCGCATCCTGCTATACTGCATATAACGGGATAACCACGATGTTTCGCGTGTAAATATCGTAGATTACACCATGTAGCTATATGTATATGTCTCAAGTATGTCCAGACAACGTTGGTGTGATTGTTAATTCGTTTTTAATTTTAAGCAATGGTGTAATATGTTTCAGGTGTTTCGAAACAAGTGAAAAACTATACATGTGCGATGAGAAAGGTCACGACAAGTCGATGGGTTTCCGAAGTAGTGGCGTACAATAAGGGTTTTTAAATATTGTCACACGAGCGAGACACAGACGTCTATTCTATAGAACCATTTACGTTGTCTTCCCTAGTTAGATATTCACTAAGCGGTTGAGTCTTTCGGATAACAACAACTATCCTCATACCCATGCAGCTGCGGATATCGAATAATCTTGATAAAGTCCCACAACAAACGAATAAACGGTCTATTATGTTGACCCTCTGGCAGGAATACGAAAGCAAACGTAACGACCACCATTTGTTACGATTAAGATATAATGACACAATCGTTGGGAATAACGAACTCCTCGTGAAGATATCAAACACGCAACAAGCGTAGAGATGCGGGGCGATGTCATGCGTATCATGCACGGGGAAAAATATAACTACTGAGAAAATAGATTGTAGATAAACAATCCTTAGGTAATGAGATTCTTTCTTTCAACCATTCAGAAGAAAGTAAACAAGAATAGCGACCCACGAAAACGAACCATATGTGCTTTTTTTTTTTTTTTTTTTTTTTTTTTTTTTTTTTTTTTTTTTTTTTTTTTTTTTTTTTTTTTTTTTTTTTTTTTTTTTTTTTTTTTTTTTTTTTTTTTTTTTTTTTTTTTTTTTTTTTTTGTTCTTTAGTGTAATATATCAGACGCATGACGTATTTGGAACTGGGATGATCTAGTAATATATTTTTTAAAAATATATATATTATACTATATATATGTGTATATATATATATATATATATATATATATATATATATATATTATTTCACTATTATATAATATATAAATATGTATTAATATATATTATATACTACATTATAATATATATATATATACTAATAACTAATATATAATATATATAATATATAATATAATATAATATATAACTAGATATAGGGGTTTGGGAAAAAACCCATGTTTTTAAAAAAAAACCAAAAAACCATTGTTTTTTTTTTAAATAACAAATATAAACCAATGGTTTTTTTGTTTTTATGGGTTTTTATGCCTATTTTGATGGTTTTAATGTAATTTTTAATGTTTTTAATAGATTTTAAGGGCAAAAATCACCTAATGGAAACTGTTATACACATGTGCTAACACCTATTTTAAAATTCCTAATAAATTTC
>JABUQX010070566.1:12500-15000 GCA_015478945.1 Trachelipus rathkii | reverse complement strand
TATTAGGTTATGGTATTTTTTGTATGTGTTTTTGAATAGGGTGGTTTTGAGGTTAGGAAGCGTTTGATAAGGGTTCCCGTTGTGGTTTGTTTGTTGGCTGCCATATAAGTGCTGATGATTGGTGGGATGTGGTACTTGGTTTGATTTTGTAAAGGATGGGTGTGTGAATAGAAAACAGTGTATCTAATATATAAGTGGCGAATGAATGCCATGCATGTGGGAAATAGTGTAAAGAGTGGTGTCCCACAGGGTTCAGAGCTTGTGCCTATCTTTATTTGTTTTTCCTGCTATATATAATAAATATGGTGGAATTTAGACCAGGGACTAAATGGTCAATAGGTTTTCTAAGTTGTCCTAGATTGTATCCGTTTTTTTAAAGAGTGTCGCACTTCTGCATTAGGTGAAAGTTGAAGGGATGCATAAAGATTCAAAATAATCTTAATAAACTTCTGGTGGCAGATAATTGCAAATGAATTTTAATAGTATAAAAGTGTAAGGTTCTTCACCTAGGTTAAACTCAAAGAATAAAAGTGTTTAACTTCGAATATGGAATGGGGAATGGCTCTTGAGTCTTGGGTGAAACTCATAGATAAATAAGATTAGGTGTGGATTTAATCAGTAATTTGAAAAGTAGCTAATAAGTGTTGGAAAGCAAGGATAAAGCTATAAGATGCTGGGCATTAATAAATTCGCAATGGTTGTTTACAAGAGGCAGTAAGAAGTAATAAGTAAAGTCTGGTATAATAGCTATGTTTGGTGTTCCAGTGAATAGAGTATTGTGGCAACAGAGTTTTGGCTCCCGTATTTAAAGAATAGACTTAGGATGAGCTAGAGAGAGTGCAACGTAAGAGCAACAAGGAGGATTTCGGTGTTTGAGGGTAAAAAGCTATCGAGAGAGCTGAGGAGTTGGAGATGGTTTTCTGGTGAGAAAGGCGATTTTTCGAGAGGGATACATGCATAACATGGTCTATGCAAAATTTTACATCTATTGATAATGAAGGGGAGACCATATGAAATTTTCTTCGATAGTAGGATTGGCGACTGGACGGTAAGATCTCAGTGGGGGCATAAGCTAAGATTAAGAAGAATGGTTCCATGCCACCGTTGTTTGATATTAAGAAAGCATTCTTGTCACAATTGGGTTTGTTAAGATTTTTGGAATGATGGTTTTTCCCTACAGGGGGGAGGGTTGTATTATATAATTTATAGATGTATATTATATTATAGATCTATATATTAGTTGTATAGTATAGTATATAATAGATGATATATTTAATTTTATTGAGGGGTTTTTATTATAGCTTTATATTTTATTTGATATTTATATATATATTATATATATATATATAGGTATGATATTAAATTATTATGTATATATGATTTATATTATATGGTACGTTATAGTGTTAGTATATATATATTGGATATATTATATAAATATATATAATAAGTTTTTTTATTAGTATATTGTAATATGGTGATATGTGTTAGTTGATTAATATTTTTCAGTATATAAGTTTATATAGGTTCTATATTTATATTTGTATATGTTATATTCTCATTTTAAGTATATTAATTGTTTACTTATTACTATTTTTTTTTAATTTTATATATGTATATATATAATTATATATTTTTTTTGTTATTATTATTAGTTTTTATTATGTGCTTATGTATGGTAGTTATGAGTATTTGTTTATATGGAGTTTTTATTGGGTGATTTGATTATTGTAGTATTTATTATATATATATTAGGTATTATGTTGGTTAGTTATGTATGTTATTATCGGGCAGATATTTTGTTGTATACTATTATAGTGTATTGTGTGTATTATATCTATACTGTATAGTATATGAGTATTTATTATATCGCGTTATATTAGGATTGTATGGTAGTGTATAGGAGGTAGGTAGTGTTATAATTTTATTATAGCTATATGTTGGTCGGTAGTGATGGCGTAAATAATGTAAGCTTTGAAGTTGTATCTTGATTATCGTCTGGTAGTTGTTAAATGCCCGCCTCGCCACTTGATTATAGTTATGTGTTGATATCGTATTAGTTTATGAGGTTTATATAGGTTGGTTGAGAGGTGATTTTGGTTGAGGTGATGACGGAGTGAGGGCGTAGGTGTGGTTTGGTAGGTGAGGTATATATATAAGTAGGTATAGTAGGGTAGTAGGTAAGCGCCGTAGCTAGAGTTAGGCGGGGTAGTATATTATGGTTGGTGTTTGTGATTTGTTTGTTGGGGGTGTATGGTGGTTATGAGTGTAGGAGTTATCAGAGGCTATTGTAGTATATGTGTGTTAAATAGTTAGTGGGTATTTAATTAGTTATTTTTGTAGGTAGTAGCTGTATGAGTCGTAGTACGGCGCTAGGGTATGTGTAGTTGAGGGGTGTTATCTAGTGGTATTAAAACTTTTCTAAATTTCTCTCACTATAAAAATATATATAATAGGAAATAATTTAATAATATATCAAATTTTTTTTATAGTCTTTTAT
>JABUQX010070566.1:0-2500 GCA_015478945.1 Trachelipus rathkii | reverse complement strand
TTAATACCAAATATTATACATAAATTAGTTTGGTTGTTTGGGGAACTTGCTAAACTTAGAAATCGCAGCATTTATAACAGTTATATATAAAACGAAAATTATAAAAGATCATATATAAATGAAAATTGTTATCAATTAAAATAATTAAGATTTGAATTGAAGATAAAATCAGAGTGAAGTTCAGGCTCCAATTCAATGATGTAAGAGGCTCACCAAGATTTTCCTGTCGCGAGTATCAGTGACGGAGGCAAGAATCGAAAAGTGGTAGTGATGGGATGATGTTTTTCGTAGCTATGGCTACGTATGGATGAAAATTCAGGTGAGGATAGAGGAAGATCGGTACGGAAAGAAAAACCCTTGTGTTTGGCAATCCTGATGCAAAGTTGTAGGCCTGTTTGACCTACATAATGGGCATTACAGCCAGCACACTTATACATGTAGATTGAAGACTATCGAGGAGTGCAACTGGAAAGTAGAAATAGTCTCTTTAATTCAGGTAATTTAAGTTTAGGAATATAAAAATAAAGGTGGCAAATGGGAAGTGTCTCTTTAATATAGGTCTGAGGGTTCTAATAATTGTGTCGGTAAATCGACCTGTGTAAGGAATCTTCAGGTAAATTTTCTGTTTAGGGACATCAAACCTTCATAGTTCTTTTGAATTCGTGGATTATATTTTCATTCTCTTTCAACTTCCCCTCATAGCCTTTATTTGTGTGAGTATTTTGATATTCAGTCCACCTTTTTACTAACAGTTTCCTGTTGCTGAAACGCCGTGATAATCATATCCAATTTACTTTATTTATTTTTTGATTTTCCTAACTGCAAGAATAATGTTATTTAGAGAGAGTTATCTCATTTTGAGTAGACAATTTACGAAAATTTATCATTTAGCCACCTTCCAGATTTCTATTTTTTCTGTTTTTAATAACATCCTTTATCAAACAGATTTGATGGTGTGGATATTAGTTCATCTCTGGTCCCTCCTTTCGCCAACGCCTTCCTTCTGCAATTCACGAACATTCTTGGTCTTCGAAAAATGCCCTTAGTTCTCTTATCCATAAACCCTATTGTCTTCTGACAAAAGATATGTGGATTTTGTATTGCTTTCTCTTCATTAATATTTTTTCTAAACTAGATCATGCCGACTTATTTTTAGAATTTCCTTAATAAGCACATTAAAAAATCTAAATTTTCTGCATGGAGTGGTGAATGGATGAATTCCTGTCCGTTTTTTCTTGATGGTTGGGCGTCTCTCGCACTAATAGTTCTTTTTCTACACAGATTTACCGCAAGCCTGTACCTCATCACCCCAATTAGGTTCACATTCACTTCTTCAGCTTTCTTCCAGATAATTTTAAATTGTCCTGGCTTTTTATCAGGCACGAATAATACGCTATGGCAAAATTTTCTTTGGTTTCTTGGTTTCTTTTTCAATTTTCCATGCTAAGCCACTCCATGCACCAAGAATGCTCGTTCTGCTTTATGTTCAATTTTCTCTTTCTCTTCGTACTTGTTGATAAATCATATTTAATACTTCCTTTGGATACCATTTAGACTAACCTAAATCTTCCACTTTTTGATGTCCTTAAACAAGAAGAATTTACCCTGAAGATTCCTTACATCAGGTCCGAGTTCAACCGACACCTCTTAAATTAGAACCCTCAGACCTATATTAACCAGACACTTCCCATTATCGACACTTCAAATGATTTTATTCCTACTAATTAACTAAAAATTATGGTAAATTGGTCCAAAGATTTAATCCCTAAAGAGTTACATTCATCGATATTCTGCTTGGTAAGACCGAGGCGTTCATCAAATGGCAACGGAATGCAGGTTCAATACTAGGCCTTACATTACTTTGCATCAAGGATTGCCCAAACACAAGGGTTTTTCTTTCCTTACCAATCTTCCTCTATCCTCACCGGAATTTTCATCCATACGTTGCCATAGCCACGAAAAAGATCATCCCATCACTTAACCAATCGACTTTCTCGATTCTTGTACCTCCGCTTTTATTTTCGACTGTATACTTTTTTTCGCGACATGGTTAAATTAATGTCTGGATGTTCTTCCTGAGGTATCATCACTTTATCCGACACTTTTACAAGCGGAGGTCTGAAAGATAAATTCAACTTTAAATTTATTCATTTTTGTCCTATTAATTATTATTATTCTTATTATAGACAAAGCAAATTGTCAAGTTCAAAAAAAAAGGAAAGTACTTGTAGTTTTGGTATAAATAGTGTTCCGATTTCTTATTCATTCATTCTTATGGTTGGCCAAATTATGTAAGGTTAGTAAAGCGAGGTTAATAATAGATTTAATTTTTTGTAATTTTTATATGCTTTTAGTTTTTTGTATATTTTATATATTTTATATATTTATATATAATCGTAAATATTATAGATATTGTTCATTTATAATTTATTATTTACTTATAGCTGATGATGCGCTTAGCTATAGCTCGAAACGTTCTTAATTAATACACTATGGTACT
>JABUQX010070565.1:15000-17500 GCA_015478945.1 Trachelipus rathkii | reverse complement strand
ATAACATGTCCTATTATATATATATATATATATATATATTATATAATATAATATATATATATATCATATACATTAGTATATATATATATATATATATATAATATATATATATATATATATAATTTTATAAAGTAATATCGATACAAATTATTCCTTTCTATTTTTGGGGGAGGGTGAGATTTCAAGTGAATATCGATTTTTATATCGAATTAGTCAGTTAAATCGATAATAATTTGTAACTTTAGCTTTGACTTCTATGTACGATGCAGTCATTTTAAGTTTTATGGTCATTTGCATATGATCAGTTTAACATAGTAATAAGTTAAATGTTTCGGTAGATCACATAATGGAAAGAGTTAATATTATATATATTATATATAAGTTATAAAAATATATAATATATATATATATATATAATCTATTGCGAGGCGTGGCATTTCCAGCATCTTGCGAAGCAAAGGTAAATTATCGACATTTAATTATTATAATAGTATATATATATATATATAATTATATATTATATATATATATATAGTATATATATACTATATAGTATATAAAATATATATATATATATAATATATATATAGTATTATATACATACCTCCGTGCTACAAAAATCCAAAATTTAACAGCTCTTTTTTGCTGAAAGAATGCTTTCTTATATCAAATGCATGCTTTCTTCTTAATTTCTTGTTATGCCCCGGTCTCCCGTCAGTGCTCTACTATGAAGAATTTATTGTCTCTCGTATTATCAATAGAATGTAAAAGAATTTTGTAGAACTTGTATACATGTCCCGTTGAAAATCGGCCTTCTACTGAAAACATTTACCCTAGACTCCTTCGCTCTCCTCATGAGCTCTTACCAATCAAACCCAAAATCATCTTGTTTGCTCTACTTTGCACTCTCTCTACATATCTCAGTCTTTCTTAAATAGGGGCCAAAATGGCAGAATACTCTATTATGCTACCATAGCTATTATAGCAGTTTTACTTATACTTCTTTGCCTCTTGTAAACAACATTGCGATTATTTGCCCCCATCTTATTGCTTTATTTATTTGCATTCAAACATCGATTAGTCTACTTCAAATTACTGCTTATATTACACATATTCTTTTCTTGGTCACAGAGTTCAAGCTAATCCATTCATATCGCAGTTTAAACTTTTATTTGAAAACTAGGTGAAGAACCTTACAATTTTACTATAAAAATTCATTTGCCGACTTATCTTCGCTAGCAAGAAAGTTATTTCAGATCATTTTGAATCTTAATCATCCTCACTTTTCTACTGAGTGGCCGCCTTTGGATCATCGCAAATTTAAGAAACATGCATTTAAGTCATGGTCTAAATCTTATATATATTGATATACAATAGTAACCAGCACTGAACCCTGTGGGACTCCACTCTTCACTATTTCCCATGAATGATACTTATTGCATTTAGTTGTACACCCTGTTTCTATTCACAACTATCTCTTTAATCCAACCAAAATTCTTGATACCACTTGACTATGTTTCACATAGTCTTTCTTCTATAATACAGCTATTTGCTCCCTATTGGTAAATCTGACCAACAATCTTATAATTCTCTTATTCAATACTTCTCTCAACAGTTATCCTCCTATGCGTTTTTTTCTGCATCTCTTGATCGGCTGATTGGGGGCTTGCGTCTATTCACGCTAACTATATATTGGAATGACTGCTTTGACTGTGATGACGCTTCGGCTTCTCCCACTAAGGTGGGAGCTGTAATCGTTGACGGGATGACCAAGGTTCATTCTTCTTCGACTAAATTTTCTCTCTCTATAATCCATGGTTTGATGTGCTTGTCTCTGCCATTTCGCCTATATACAGCTTTACCGTCAATGGGAGAAGTTATCGTTCTCTCTATCACTCTCTCAATTATCACTCACAGAAATCAGTTGCAGGATACTCTTCGAACGAGCAATAGCGGCTTCAATCAACGAAAGTCGTAACATCTTCTTGGATTCTCTACACATTTTCGCCTCTTGCAAATACATCTCTCTAACAATTTTCTGTAAATCATCTTTGCCCTCTATTCGATCTGATGTCTGATTGCTAATTCAACTGAAAAGGTCCAATCTCTCGGCCTCGTGACTATTTCCCTAAAGCATTTGGACGTCTGCATTCCTCCCTTCTCCTTCTCCTTATCCTCTCACTGTCCTATGTTCTTTACCTTGTGATTACTATTTGATCGCGAAAAGGGCTCTGAAAGTCTATGAACGTTAGGCAAGGCTGGGGCGCCGGATGGATTCTTCCCCATTTTGAGGAATTGTGCTACGTGCTGACCTCGCCCCTCGTTCAAACATATTCCTCTATGTCTCAAATTAAAGCTCAATACTAAATATATACCGCCCTCGTTCAACTATAGCTTCTCTATTCTCATATACTACTCATAATACTAATACTACTAGTATAACTTAATTCCTTCCATGTTCTTTTCCTGCTGATTTAATCTCACTCAACTTAAAAAGCTG
>JABUQX010070565.1:0-5000 GCA_015478945.1 Trachelipus rathkii | reverse complement strand
GATATTGTAGTAATAATAAATATATATTACATGAGTATGGCTCTATATTAAGTTAATATATATACTACATGTTTATTATACGTTATATAATAGAATATATACCTATATAGTATATATTAATAACGTTATAATATATACTATATATTTAGATCATAGAATAATGTAAATATATAAGTATAATGTATAATATATAAAATATACTATTATATATATAATATATATATATAATATGATATTTATTTTAATGAAATAAGTATTATATGCTATATATATATATATATAACTATAAATATATATATACCGTAAATAAATTACATATAAACAAAAGCTCTTATATACAAATATCTAGCTTACAATTATCTCAACAATAAATAAGTAACGGGTTAGAAATAAAATTTTAGTCGAAATATCATAGGGGAAATAGTGAGATTTTTGCAAGGTCATTTCAACAATTTGTCACTCAAAAGCACTAGTGCATATACCTATATAATAATATATATATATATATATAAATATATATATATACATATACTATATATATAATATATATATTATATATATATATATATTATTATATATAATATATATATATAATATATATATATATATATATATATATATTACAGGCTTATAGGGGTACAACTTAGAATTGTCCTCACTCGCAAATGCAGTGGTTCAATCCAGAGAAGGCAGAAATTCTTTTATCTTCCCATAAGAATGTTCTTTCTTTATTTACATCTTATATATTTGCGATTAAGATGCAATATTTAACATATATATATATATATATATATATATATATATAGAAATATATATAATATAGTATATTATATATATATAGTTTCTATATATAGTTAGAAAGTATTATGTATTATGTATATTATTATAAAAGTGTACTAAATAGTTTGATATGTAATTGATATATATTATTAGGTGTTGTTATATATGATATCGTATGTATTATATATATTAATATACCTTAGAGTGATATATATTAGTATGTGTACGCTATAGTGATTAGTATGTTGATTTAAGGTTGTAGGTACTATATATATACTAGTTAGTATAATATTATATAAGTTATGTATATATATATATATTATATATATTATATATATAATATAATATATATATATATGGAAACGCTCGAAACAAATCAGACGGAACGAAACTTAAGTCGGTTTCGACGGCGTTGCAAACGCATTATCAATAATCTGACTTACATCAGATGTTTTCATATAAATATCTCCATGTAATTTCATCACCGCCTGCTCACACATCACAACTTGTATCGAAAGTTTTTATGTGGGTTACGTTTGTATAAACTGGTACGTAATGAGATTTAAACCTTAAAAGCGCATGGAGTACTCCGCATTTATTTACCTCAGATTATGGGTTTTAAAAATTTACTTATTAATTCGTATTTTCTCATGTTCCAATAACAGCACATTAATTGTGGTCTGATAACAAAGTCTTTTTAAATTATATACATATTGTATTATAATATGAATTCAATATAATAATTAATTTATTATATATTACTTTGTACTGAAATCCTTAAGGGATATATAAAGTCAAATAATGCATATATAAAAGTCTTTTATATATATAACTTAGTCTTATATATATATATATATATATATATATATATATATATATATATATATATATTACGTAGATAAAAATTTGTGCACGATGGTTTAAAGTTTGTTTTCGGATTAGATAAAAATATGAAAAGATTTTTCATCTAGCAGTCAATATTTTTAATTAACAATTTAACTAGAGTTTCGGAGCGAGTGCACCTGTAAATTTGTTCCTTGTCCGGCTCCGACTCCGGCTCTATCACCCGTAACCCTACGACCTATCGGATCCCAACTATGGCTTCGCAGACTTAATTATATCTAACCCTACTTTATTTCATCATAAACTAAACTACCTTCCATGCAATAATAATGTAACATGAAATAAACATGTGTTCATTATACATTAACATGTAAATGATAACAAGTTAAATTCCCATGCAAAACCGGAACACTTTTGCAGCTTCACAAGAACAATGACGTCATTTTAATTTAATACGTTTAAATATTTGGCACTTACGTCATCGCTATTTTGGTACAACAAAAATAATTAATATTTCACCTGTACTATATCGTTACATTAATCTTCCAGATATATATATAATATATATATATATATATATAGTATAGTATATATATATCTATATAATATATTATATAGTATATATATATATATATATATTATTATATATATATATATATATGTACTATATTATAGTGAGTATACCTATATATATAAGGTATAATTATTAGGGTATATATATATATATAAAGCAATCTCGGTATAATATGTATATATATACCCATATAGCACACTAACGTAAAAGCGACGTTGCTTTTACGTCCCTTTGCGATGTGCGACATCGTATTAGTAACATAATAATTACGTCCCTGGGATGTGGAAATGTCAGCTCTCAGCGACGTAACATGCGACATCAATGCGCCGTCCTATGGTAACGTAGTATTTACGTACTCTTACGACATCCCTGCAACGTTACACGGTAACGTTGATCGAGTAGTTTTAGGACATCTTATTTGATGTAAACTTTTGTGAGTATATATATATATATATATATTATTATATATATATAATAATATAATATATATATATATATATATATATATATATAATTTTATATACTATTATATATATATATATATATATATAATATATATATCATATATATATATATATATATATATATATAATATATATATTATATATATATATATATAAATATATATAATATAAATAATATATATATATTTAATATATATATATATATATATTATATATATATATATATATATATATAATATATAATTATATATAATATGGTATATATATATATATATAATATATAATATCATATATAATATATATATATATATATATATATAAACATATATATATATATATATAATATATATATATATATATATATATTTATATATTATATATATGGATATGTACATATAAATTTTAATATGTATATTTATTGTAATTATAGCTTTAGAAACTTTTTAATACATATATCAATATAGTTTTAAATAAATAATTATGATTTGTTATGAAGGTCTTTAATTGCAAATCAAGTTTCCTTTTCACTTTTATTAAATAAAATTGTTAGTTTTATTTTCTCTCGAAAACGTTAGATATCATTAGTGGCGGTTTAAGCATGGCTTAATTCGTCATAGGCTTCTTCTTGTTGTAGTGCTGCCAAAAACAATTTATTTACTTTGTGACAACACATGCTAATTTTTTTTTTTCACACAATTATCTTCGTTACGAATTTGTTATACTATTGTAATCAAAGATTATTCACTTTAAATATTTAATTGTTATTATTATTATTATTTATTATTATTATTTTATTATATTATTCAGTATATTATTATTATTATTATTAATTATTATTATATATATTATCATAATATATATATTAGTAATTTATATTATATTATATATAATATATATTGTATATACATATATATAATATTAATATATATTATATATATATAGTATATATATATATACTCTAGTAATATATATATTATAAATTTGGCAACTGTGGTTCTCTATTTAAAATTTTGCAACGAGTTATCAATAGGATATAAACACAAATCGATCTGATTTTCCTAAAAAATAGGATTTTTTATAAGGAATCTGTTTAAAACTCCAACTTATTACAAATAGAGATATTTCGTGAAAGACATAATAAACAGAAACACATAATAAGCTAATAAACTAATTTACAACAAAATAATTGAAATAACACTGGCAGAGTCTACTTCACTACCCCATAAAACTTCTCGCTTTCGCGTAGATCTTACAGTGACGACTGGAGACGTGTACATATAGAGACATAATTACATTTATATTTATGAGTGTGTCCTTTATATGTGTACGAATCATTTGAATAAAAACAATAAAATTAAAATAATAATCATCAATTTCTGAAGAAATATAATGTATTAAATCGACTTTATAATACATTCAAACCATTAACAATATGAAATTAAATTACATTGTAAATGATTTATCAACTGGCGGAATTTGAGTGCATAACCAGTGGTATATATGAACCTAGACAGGCTGTTGATTTATTTGTAAAAAAGAAATTTCATCAGTACCGCCCTAAGGCTTGTTGTTCGCCGCCGCAAACATTTATAAGTCACAATAGAAAACGATCGCAAATACGTACCATTTGGAACGGAAAAAGTCCACGCGTAATATTCTACACTCACATGGATATACTTAACAAGCCATGCTTCACATAATCTACGACGTCATGTGGTGTTCGTGACCGCTCGCGTACCGGCGACCTCATGTCCAATACCGCGCTGTGATTGCTATCTGCTAACCATCTGTGCACTTAATCTTATATAGTGGTATATTATAATATATTATAATATATATATATATTACTATATATACTATATATATAGTATATATATATAATTATACCTAAATACAATATATACT
Organism: Trachelipus rathkii; assembly: GCA_015478945.1. Taxonomy (NCBI): domain Eukaryota; kingdom Metazoa; phylum Arthropoda; class Malacostraca; order Isopoda; family Trachelipodidae; genus Trachelipus; species Trachelipus rathkii. Next base: position 434 of record JABUQX010070565.1, on the reverse strand, counting down.
ATTCCCATATATATGATATATTAAACTAAACATTTATAAATACTATACTAGTAGTATATATATATTTTACTCTAATTATATATCAATTCAAATATATATATATTATAATACTTCTTCTTTATCAATATTCACTATATATAATTACTATATATTATATTATTATAATTTATTTATCACTCTTAAAGTTATCTTATTATTATTGCATATATAAAGTCTAATTTAATATATTAAAATATCTTCTACTTCTATATATATTCAGTGGCGGCCGTGAACCGAAACATGGGGACGGCACTTAAACAACATTCAATATAATATTCTCTGCATCTCTAAAACATCATAGATGATATATTAATATATAGTATATAATAAATATTAAGAAATATATTATGCTCCTTAAGTGAATACATATAACTAATATATAATAATATTATTGG
>JABUQX010070564.1:12500-14574 GCA_015478945.1 Trachelipus rathkii | reverse complement strand
TTTTCTCTCTCCCCTCCATCTCTCTCTACCTCTCCTCTCTCTCTCTCTCGTCTCGCTCTCTCTCTCTCTCTCTCTCTCTCTTCTTCTCACCGCTCTCTCCTCTCTCTCTCTCCTCTTCTCTCTTCCTCTCTCTCTCTCTGCTCCTCTTCTCTCTCCTCTCTCTCTTCCTCTCTCTCTCCTCTCCTCTCTCTCTCTCTCCTCTCCTCTCTCATCTCTCTCTCTCTCTCTCCATCTCTCTCTCCTCTCTCTCTGTCTCTCTCTCTCTTCTCTCCCTCTCTCTCTCTCTCTTCTCTCTTCTCTCTCTCTCTCTGCTCTCTCTCTCTCTCTCTTCTCTCCTCTCCTCTCTCTCTCTCTCCTCTGCTCTCCTCTCTCTCCTCTCGCTCTCTCTCTCTCTCCTCTCTCCTCTTCTCTCTCTCCTCTCCTCTCTCTCTCTCTCTCTCCTCCTCTCTCCCTCTCCTTCTCTATCCTCTCTCTCTCTCTCGTTCTCTCTCTCTCTCTCTCTCTCTCTCTCTCTTCTCTCTCTCTCTCTCTCTCTCTTCCCCTTCTCCTCTCTTTCTCTCCTCTCCTGCTCTCTCCCTCCTCTCCTCTCTCTCTCTACTCTCCTCTCTCTCTCTCTCTCCTCTCTCTCTCTCTCTCTCTCTCTCCTCTCTCTCTCTCTCTCTCTCTGCTCTCTCTCTCTCTCTCTCCTCTCTCCTCTCTCTCTCCTCTCTCTCTCTCTCGCTCTCTCTCTCTCTCTCTCCTCTTCTCCTCCTCCTCCTCTCTCCTCTCTCTCTCCTTCGCTCTCTCATCGTAGTTGAGCGGGAAGCGACGAGAATGAGAAACGTAAGAAATAAACAGCTTTCATGTGACGACGAGAGGTTTCAAAAAACCGAGGGGAGACCCGCGTCGGTACTAAGGGGGTGGGGAATGACAGGGAGATAGGGGAAAAGTTAAGGAGCCATTGGATGTATGTGATAATATAAAATAGAGGAGATGGAAGTTGGCAAACTGGTTTTCCAACCATATATGTCGCCTCCTGTATGCGGTGTACATACTGTATGTGCGTGAGTTATGTTTATGAATCTAAACATTATGTGAGAATGAAAATATTATGATGAGAAAGTGTGGGAGATATAATAATAATAATAAGTAATAATAATAAAATAATATAATAATTAATAATAAAATAATAATAATAATAATAATAATAATAATAATAATAATAATAAATAAATAACGAACATCAGTTTAAAAATATATACCTTTGTTATATATATATATAAGTTTTCACAAGACCACTACAACCACTCTCTACTACTACCAATACCACTACTAATGCAACTACTAATGCTACTACTGCTACTAATGCTACTACTACTACAAGCCTCTATCTTTTAAAAATGTCAGTTAACACTTTAGCAAAGACACTAATCTTGAATTGGAAAGGCAACACTTAAATTATAATAACTATAATTCAACAAAATTATTTCACAAATGAGATTAAAAAAAATATGTTAAACGTTTCTTTGATGCGTATCACTGTCACTGATTATTACACACACATACACATACACACCTACACACACCCACCAATATATATCAATACTAATATATATATATAATATATATAATATAATATATATAATATATATATAATATACATATAATATATATTACTTATATATATTAGATATATAATATACTATATATAGTATAGGTTGGCCGGGCGGAGCGTGGTGCGCATTGGAACATAGAGGTTTTGGTGCGAAGAGCTACTCCGCTGCGTGCGTGTATGTGCGTTTTCTCTGGTGCGGTAACGCCGTGGCGCAAGAATTCCCGTGCTCGGCCAACCCTAATATATATGACCTATGCCTTATTAAATTATACGACTCTATCCGCCGATACTCCCAAACCCGGTGAGTTCAAAAAAGAAAGCATTACATTAAGATTTTCTCACTAAAAATCGCGCTGCTTATATATATATATATATATATGGTATATATAAAATATATATATATATAATATTAATAATTATACTATATTAGAATATAAATATATATATATATATTAATATATATATATATATGGGTATATA
>JABUQX010070564.1:0-10000 GCA_015478945.1 Trachelipus rathkii | reverse complement strand
TATATATATATATATATATATATATATATATATATAATATATATATATATACTATATATAAAAATATATAAATATTAGGCACTACTCCTTTAAAAGGAAGTAACATAAAAAGAGTCATGATATCGAAATATCTCCGAACCCTTATGCGAACCCTTACAGTGTTTTTTGTGTAGCGCATGCCCGTCAACAGTATTTAGTTAGGAATTTTTAGAGTGTAAGATGGCTATTGTCCCCAAATTATTCAATAAAAAGGGACATTTCCGAAACTACGTCTAAAATAATTTAAAATGGAAATTGAAAAAATAAATTAAATTTGAATATAAAATAATAATTTAAGTTAAAAATATATTTTCAAATTATAATAACAAATAATAAATAAATGAAAATAAATACAATAATTGATTACAAAAATTCATATCGCAGTAAGCTCGGCAGAACACGTGATGCTCATGCTTCCCACAATTCCCTGCAGTGTGACGTGTTAGCTAACACCAATAAAAAGATCCCGAGAGTTTCCATAAGTTGCTTTTTTTATCATGTTAGAATTCATCGAATAATTTAAATTTGTTTATAATTTTTTCTTTTTATTCTTTATTAAGGGATTCGGGCCGAACGGAGACAGAGGGGGACGAAATCCCCCACTCGTCCCCGCTGAGGCCGAAAGAACCACCTGACTCTTTCAAATCTTGCTATATTAATCTTGGGTATCCTTTAGTAAAAAAAAAAAAAAAAAATACTCATTGCAACCTTCTCGGCACTTGCCGAAATAATTCGAAAAAAAATCGATAAGTGAATCGTAGTCCGCGATATAATATTCGTGTAACACCCTTTAAAGGAGAGTACCTATAGATATAATATAATATATTATAATATAATATATAATATATATATTATATACTATATATATATAATCATATAAATAATATCAGTTGGCGCTTTTGGGGTAAGGCAGAGTAGGCAAACCCTACTGCCTAGGACCCAAAAAATATTAAAAATCAGCATATATAATATATACTATATATAATATTATAATATATATATATATATATATATATATATATAATATATTATATATATATATATAAATTATAATAATTACTATCTAGTTATACTATATATATATATATAACTATAATATATATATAGATATATACATATATAAAGAATGATTTCTTTCGAATTAGGCTAGCTAGATGCCGGCATCAATATCTACTCGATTCCTTTTTTAAAAGTAGCGATCGTGGAAATTGTTACTTCTCGAAGTCAAAAGAAATTAGTCCTATTCTCTGAGGCTAGCAAATTTGGATGTGCCTGACGAGTCGCTAGCAGTCATTTTTTTTTAAAATAATCCCCGTTTAAATTGCCATTAGCGAATAATAATATATAATAATATTATTACTATACATAATTATAATAATTTAACTAATTAATAATTTTATGCTAACTTGATCATATCTTATACCGAAATATTTAATTCGTAATTGCACTTAAATTAAAAATATTGACTCAAAATCAGTCTAAGAAACCGCGTTGAGTCAAGACTCTTCCTGGGCGAATTGTAGCTTGCCTCTGCCGACCAGCATTAGCTCCGTTTTCTATATTAATAATGTGAGTGATTTGTGGGAGTTTTACTTATTAATAATAACGATTTTCATATTTTTACTGTCTTATTTTATTCGAGTTGTGCTGTCAACTGCCAGTTGCAATTATAATTAAATTTGATTACTTTACATTACTGGGGATATTGGAATCGTATTCGATTAAGGTTTCATGACTAAATTCTTTTTCGAGTGTTATGAGGCCCATTGAAATTCAAATGTTTTAGAATATGTGGAAACATTCATTCTCTTACATTACATTGTCGCAAAAATGAAGTAATAAAATATAATTATAACTATATATATATAATATATATAATAATATATATATAGATAATATAAGAGAAATCGAAACTAAATGTCATAATTTGAAATAAAAATATATACCTGAACATTGTAATCATCATTTAGTAATTACTTTTATATGATGACCAAGCCGGCCACTGATATATATATAATATATATATAAATAATATATATAATATATATATAATTAATAATATACTATATATACTATATATAATATATATTATTAGTGTAGGTTAGGTTATGTTAGTTTAGGTACTTTACGTTACGTAGGTACCGTTAAATTACAGCGAAAAGCTATACTATTTATTAATATATATATAATATATATATATTATAATATATATATATATATATTTAATATATATACTATATATATATAATATATATATATAATATAATATATATACCCGATATATATATATATATATTATAATATAAATAATATATATATATAATATAATATATATATATATATTATATATTATATCACTATATATATATAAATAGTATCATATAATATATATATATAATTCAATTTCCCCTGACCAAGATCAATTTATTTTAATTCTAAATTTATTTTAATATGTAATATAACTATAAATATAATATATATATATTATATATAATATAAATAATATATATATATATATATATATATAATATATATATAATTATAATATAATAATCATAATATATATTTATATATATATAAACTATAATAAATATATATATAATATTATATACTTATATTATATAATATGATATAATAATATATATATTATATCATATATTATATTATATTAATTATATATATATAACTATACTAACTATATGCTTATATTATATATATATCTTATATATTATATAATTACTTTTCTGGAATACGCTTCTATCTTGGACCGAATATGCAAAAATGATCACTCGCAACAAACCTACGGCATCGACGAAGCCAGCCTCACAGGGCTTAGACAGACGTAGTTCAGCTAAGTCAAAAATGCCCAAAACATCAATGCATGACCTGTCGAACCAATGCCGACCCACTTTACAATATAATATATATATATATCATATACTATATAAACTAATTATATACTATATATATATATAATTATAGTATATATATATTATAATATATATATTATAATATAATATATATTATTTACTAATGAATGTAACAAATATTAAAATATCTGAAGAAACGTGTTAAGTACAATTAACGAAAAATAAGAATTGGCAACTAAATCAATGACGCCACGGTTTATTTTGTTTTTATTAAACTGATATAAACAGCTGCAAAGAGCGTGTTCAAAACTTCAAACCACAGTTTAAATTCAAACCCAGATCTTGACAAAATGGCGGGTATTCTAGGTCGTAGATTCTTTTATTTATTATATTTATTTATTTTTTGTAATCAAGATAATTTAAATACAAAAAAAAAATCAAAATTATTACCATAAAATAACAGTTTACATTCAATGCACAATTTTATTTGATTTTTTTACACAACAAAAAAAGAGAAAGAGAACGCAACGTTATTAAAAAGTTGCTTCACGAAACAAGGATTTGATTTTATGCCTAAATTTGAAATTTAGAAATTTATGTGTATAAACTTTAATAAATTTTACGACCACTTTTATCAATTTTATTATCCTGTTCGCTGAATCCTAGTACAAACAATTTTCACTTATAAAAACAACATAAAAAAAACAAATCAATTTGTCTCGGGCGAATATTGTCAGCATACTTGAGAAAAGGGAAATACAAACTTACACACCTACATGCAGGGCAGGGTAGTTGGATAATTCGAGGAGAGAAGTGGAAAGAGAGTTGTGAGTTTCGCATTCTGTAAAACAGCTTTTGAAAAGATTTTTGAATATATACCGTAAATGAACTTCATACATAAATGAACTTCATACCCCCAAGACATTTAGTTCATTTACATTTCGGGCATTTTATATATTATTATATATATATATATATATATATAGTATATACTATATAATATATATATATATAATATATATATATATATATATATATATTTAATATATATATATATTATATATAATGATATATATTATATATATATAATATGAATATATAATATAAATATAACTATATATATATATACCGTATATATATTATATATATATATATAATAATAATATATATATATATCTATATATATTATTATATAAGTATATATTATATATATATAGTATATTATTATATTTAATTATATATATATATATTATATATATAATATATATATATATATATATATACGTATATATATATATTATAATAATATTATATATATATATTATATATAGTATTATATATAATATATAATATATATAGTATATATATTTATATATATCTATATATATAATTAGTGATGCAGGGTAACATCCCCATCGCACATTTAAGATCCGCATCCTTCCGCATCCCGCTCGCTTTGCTGCGGAGTTTATTATCGAGATTTGATAAAGAATTTTTAATAAAAATACTTAGATGAATCTGAAAAATGAAATGAAATGAAAATGAAATGAATTGAAAGTAATTCAAAAACGGCTTGATATTCCATATCTAATGTTATCAAAGACATTCCATACCGCTGGAATATACACTTCATTATGATGGAAAGAAGTGTTGCTCAAGAACCTCTTGCTTCGTACGCCAGTTGTATTCCAAAGTTAACATTCTTTTAATGTAGAAAATGACATAATATCACACTGCATTAAGATATTGAACCATTTGAAGAAACTACCAAAAAAATCTGCGTCCTCTACAGCTTCTGTCTCCGGTGTAATACCATTAATCTCAAGCTAAGGAAGCATTTTGAATCAATTTAAATATAAATGATGACGGTTTAAAAAGAATGAAAAATGTAATTAAACTTAGAGCTAGAAAACGCATTTTGGTTCTGTGGAACATTAATACGTACTTTGCAAAATACTTAGATCCCGTTATAAGGGCAATTTTTTTGTAACTATTTACAAACAACGCCTAAATCGTACTTTGTGTGCAGTTGAAACTCAAATCCGAACAGTCTGATTTATGTCGCCCCGCATTTAAAGAAAAAAAAACGAAATCTACAGAACATACACCTTCTACACGTAAATCAATAACAGATCACTGGAAGAATTCTAACAGTCCTAGTAGTGATGAAAAACAACGCATTACAAATAGATGTAGTGGCAAATGATTGAAAACTATCAACAAGAAAACGATTAGATTCAAATGATGATCCAATCAGTGGTGGAAATTCAAATGTTTACCACTGCTTGAGTAACTTGGCAAGGAAAGTCTTGCCTGTCCTCCAACTTATGTAAAGTGAGAGAGTATTTATCAATGCTGGGCTCTCAGCAGAAAAAATTGAATTTTCTCAGAGCCCACCTTCCTATATTTGGATTTCAATACTAGTGCAAAATGTATTAATCCATTGTAAAATCTCTTCATTAGGCGAAGGTTGGGGAATGAATGGAGGTTGGTGGGTGTTGCATTTGAAGTTGGGTTCTCAGTCTCCGTACCCTGGTACACAATTATAATTTAATAGATTGTGGCGTAAAACTCGAATCCATATATATAGTATTATATATATATATTATATATATAGTATATATATATATATATATATATTATATAATATAATATATATTATATATCTAAACATCCGCATCCGCATCTGCATCCGCGGATATTAAAATCAAACATCCGCATCCGCGGATGACATCTGCTGACATACTAATATATATTTATTGCGAGTGTTTTGGAATACAATATTTGAAACCAAATCCCCTAATTTCCCCAAACATATTTTGGGTAAATTTTTATTTCTCCCTACGAATATATTGTTGAATTGTGAAGTTTAAAGTTTAAAGTTAAAAAGTTTTAAAAGGTTTCATTTATCATTTTTTATCATTTCATTTCATTCTCGATAGATTTTAATAACTAAGAAAATATGGCTAATGTCCATTATCCGTTTCCAGTGAAGCTGAAGCCAATTTTTTTCATAACTTACGTTATCGAACAAAATTTACAAACATGGTGCTAGAAGCATGTTTTTTTTTTTTTTTTTAAACAATTCAAAGTGAAATAAATTATAAATATACAAATAAATGTTTAGCGTTAGAGCGTATGTTACACAACGAAAATTAAAGTATTGAACTAATTATTTTGAGAAATTTTATTTTTTACTTTTTTTTTGTAAAATAAAACAGAAAAAAAGAATTAATATTAAATTTAGGCACCGGTGTTGCCGGGAGCGCGCGGTAGCCCGCACGCGGTCTGTCATTCATCCACGGCATCATGTATACTACCCTATGGTATCCGTTAATTAAAAAAAAAAAGTGGACATGGCGTCTACATTCATAATTATGCTTTACAAACTTTAGGTACATAAATAAAATTTAAACTGAAACAAATTGTTAGCTTAGTAATTTTTGTTAGCTTAGGTGTGAAGCTCCTCCCCCCAAAAATATCAATTTCTTTTTACTTTTTTATTAATTTTTTTTAAAAAAAAATTTGAAAAATGATTCGTATATTTTTCATAATGATTAATCATAATGATTATATAATTTTCATAGTGTACTTTTTAATATTTTTAAAGGTGTGAAGATCTTTTATTATAGTTTAAATTTGACTCTAACTTACAGATTTATTTGAATTTTATGAAGTGTGTTCGGATCCATGCAATCGATATGTATGTATATGGAAGTGGAAGTGGATAACAGACATGATCCGAAATATATATATATATAATATTATATATAGTATATATTAGTATATATATATATATATATATATATATATATATAATATATATATATATATATATAATATATATATATATATATATATATATATATATATATATATAATAAGTATTATATATATTATTAAGTATATATGGTCAGAGTGTCAAAGCCTGACATCATGTAATTTTGACGTAGCACCTACAGTAAAACAAATTGCAGATTTGGAATCAGCGGAAAATTCTAAGGAGGGGTTTTTAATTTCTTATTTTTATTTTATTTTTTTATTTTTTTTTATTCGTCGGAAATAAAACAACGAGCCATATCTAAGCAATTGATGATATTTTTATCATCTAAATTAAGTAGCCAGGCAATGCTCAGCATACGATGAACCACGGAATAATATGTGAAGCAACATATCTTCATTATAATATGTAAAATTTTTTATATTTTGATGCGTAATTTTATTTATTTTGATTTTTTATATTTCAAAATATTTGGAAAAAAATATCAAAAGAAAATCGATTTATAATTTTATGAGAAGAGTTAAAAATTAATTTAGAAGAATTTAAATTTGGAAACGTATGTTTAAGAGTAAATTTTTTTTTCTGTAATTAAAAGTAAGTAGCATATTGTATTAAGGTAATAATTTTTTTTTTTTTTTTTTTTTGAACTAAGGATACATTGGGTAAACGCAGATGCATGGTCGGGGTGCTCTCGCCTCTCCGGTGGAGACGGGGGGACTTCGTCCCCCCTTCTGTCCCCGTCGGCTCGAGCCCCCTAATTGGAATATAAAAAAAGAAATTTCTAAAATTTTCCGATAAAGCAAAAAAAAAAAATAAAAAAAAAAAAAAAAATTAAAAACCCCCTCAAATTTTTCCGCTGATTCCAAATATGTAATTTTTGTTTTTACTGTAGGGGCTGCCGTTCTCGAGTTACATGATGTCAGCTTTAGACACTCTTACCTATATATATATATATATATATATATATATATAATTATATATATATATAATTATAAAATATATTAATGTATACATATATATGATATTATATATATATATATAGTATTATATATTATTTGTTTATAACATATAATCTTATATATATTTATCAATTTACCGATATCTATTTGCCTAATTAATTATATATATATATATATATAATATATATTATATATATATTATATATATATATATATATCATTATTATATATATATAATTATATGTATATAGTATATATTTATATAGTAAGAGTGAGAGAGTTAGTCTAATATAAACAGGTTTACTAGGTTAGGTTATGTTAAATTAAGTTAGGTTAGGTTACGTTACGTTGTTAGATAAGCAAAAGTATACATAAAAGATTAATAGTTTGATATGATTTTTAATAAGATTTCAGAACTTTTTGATAATTCTAATGATTTTAAGGGGTTATATGCCATTTCTAATTAATTTTACTTGCTAATTTTTTTTTTCTCTCTCTCCTCTCTCTCTCTACTCTCACTCTCTCTCTCTCTCTCTCTCTCTCTCTCTCTCTCTGGTATTTTCTTAATTCTGTTAGTTATTATAGATATATATAATATACTATATATATATATATATATATATAATATATATTATAAATATATATATATATATATATAATATTACTAGTTGGTCAGCCTTTCGATTATCCGTCATAGATGTATCTTAAAAACTATTAATGCTTCCAGTAAAAAACGGTAATAATGGCTGTAATCAGGAGACATTTTTACCCTGGAAATTAAAAAAAAAAAAAAAAAAAAAACAAAAAAAAAAAAAAAAAATTATATCTTCAAAAACTACACATAGCTTATAAAAACAGGTCGAAAAGGAATACATTTTGAATCCTGGTAAAATTTCACACATAAGAATGTAAAATAATAATAATGAATCAAAAAAACTTATTGTCATAATTATAGTGAATTATGATTGAAGGCTATTTAGGACCTTTATTGGTTTCTCGTAATAAATTAGACTTTCTATTAATTTCTTTTTTTTTTTTTTACTAAAGAATATCCCAAGGGTAATATCCGCACCGATGGCAGGAGTCCGGGTCTCTCGGCCTGGGGAACCACGGGGTAGGACTAATTCCCCCTCCGGGGAGGGTCTCCGACCCCCGTCTTGGTATTTGGGTGTGCGGGGTTCTCCGCCCCTCCCTACGGGAAATGGAAAACGTCCCCCCCTAAGTTCCCCGTGCTCGAGCCCCCTAGTGTGCCGTATAAGCAAAATTTTTAATAGAAAGTCTATTTAATATTTTATTCGAGAAGCCAATAAAAGGTCTCTAATGGCATTCTAATAATATACATTTTGAACACATAATTTTTTTATTATTATTAATATTTTTACATTTTCTAATGTGAAATTTTACGAGGATTCCAAAAATGTATTCCTTCTCGCTGCTCTATTGTAGTTTTTGAGATTTTGTTTTTTTTTTTTTTTTTTTTTTTTTTTTTTTTTTTTTTTAACATTTCCAGGGCAAACTTTGGACCAGCATTCCAGCAATGTATTTCGTTTTACTGTAGCATTAATAGTTTTTAAGATACATATGACGGATAATCGAAAAGCTGGCCTATATATATATATATATTATATATTATGTCTACATATGCATATATATATATATATATATATTATATATATATATATATATATATATATTTATTATATAGGTGGTGTATAATATACTATACTATAATATATTATATTTATATATATATAATAATATATTATATATATATATATATGTTAGTATATATAAATAGTATAAGTAGTAGTTAGTTATGTGTGTTAGTATATGTTAATATATATAGTTATATATATTATAATATATTATATATAGTTACGACCCACGCAATGCAAACACAGAACAAATGCTTGTATATTACATACACAATCCAAATTCATGAAAGTGCAATAACTCCTAAACATTCTCATACAAAAATGGGGTTATACAAATAATATCCCCCAACCTTCTCCTTCATTACACCCCATTCCCCCACCACAGACAAGCACAGTTTGCTTTTTAATGCAATATACATGTGTAATATATAACTGATAACAAAAGCATATTAAAAGATTGAAAGCGTCACTACTTTATTCTCGTATGATAAATATATATATATATAATAATATATATATATATATATATATATATATATATATATATATATATATTATATATATCTTAAGTATATATGAATATATTATATATATATTATTAATAATATATATAATAATATATATATATATATATGATATAATAATATATATTATATATAATATTATATATATATATCAATATAATATATATATATA
>JABUQX010070563.1:0-12500 GCA_015478945.1 Trachelipus rathkii | reverse complement strand
TAAAGATAAATGAGATATATATAATTGAAATCCTTGACTGTATTATTAGTATATTTAAGATATTCTTATTATGGTATATAATATATAGGTCAGTATATATATAAAACTGGTTATTGCTATATAGGGACTATAGTAACAGAGGCATTATAGACATTATCTATTTATTTTAGCTTTACTCGTGAATAAAGTGTATATAGTATATAATATGCAAGTATATTAATTTAAAGGTTGGTTATAAATGATTATATTATAGTAGTAAATGATAAATATGATGAATAAATAATATAGGTATTAGAAAGTTGATTGGATTATATCATATAAGCTCAAATTAGTAAGAAGTATAGTAATATAAATGGTAATAAATATATATACAGGGTGATAAATACATGGGTAAATAATGTATCAAGTGGTATCACGAAAATATTATAGAAGATGAATTGAGTTTATATGATATATATAATGAGTTGAGATAGTGTTTACAGATGCTATTCATTAATTATGGAATGTAGTGAGTAAATATGAAGTACATGAAGAGTTAGCTATAATTACCTCTAGGGTGATATGAGATCTTTATATGTGTATCAGCATTATATAAAAAGGTATGATAGGTATATAGGGATAAATAAGTAGTATATATAAATATATATGTTATCAACTCATTATTGTTAGTGGAAATGTATTCATTATATATATTTTTTTCGCAAATATAACAGAATATATATATATAAGTTAGGCTCTTATAAAGTCTTATTAACTATTCCTTAAATTATTAATTGCGTCTAAACGTACTCAGATTGCACAAGTTGCATCAACAAGATAGTGGATATATATATAATTAAACATGTATATTATAGCAGTTAGAAAATGAGAGAGAATAATAATTTATATATATTAGACATTTATAGGTGGTATATATATATATATACTATATATTATATATGATTATTTATATATATATAGTATTATAGTGAGTAATATTTTAAATATATTATATATATAATAATATATAATATAACTATATATAAGAGTGATTACTGATTGAAGTATATAATATATATATAAATATATATATATATTAATATAGTGATATATATATATATATATATATATATATATATATATAGTATAATATATGTATACGAATTGTCTAAAAGTAAATAAAGTATAATATTTACTTATAAATAAAAGAAAACCAGTTTTAATTATTCATCAGAATAATTTCAATACAGTTTATAAGTAAAATATATATATATATACAAAAATCTTATACATATCTTATATGATGAATATATGATACTTAATATATATTAGTTGAGTATATATATTACTAATTAGATATATATAATATATAAGGTTAAACATGTAGAGGTTAAGGTCACTTACCCATACAAATATAAAGAAATGAGTTAAGTTATAGTATGTGACATAGAGTTTTATAGAGTGAGCATAACGATATATATACATAGAGTATATATATATAAGTCATATTTGTATATACTGTATATATAAAATATATATATGTGTATATTTACTAATAGAGTATATATAAGTATATAAGTATATTAAGTAAAATAATGTAACTGTAATGAATGAATGATAGATGTACTAAATATATAGACTAATTATTAAAGCGATAATATGTAGAAGGAATAAAAGTATAGTAGTATATATATAATATATATATATATTATAAGGCTAAAGTTAAATATATATGATAGATAGATAAAAGATATATATATTAAAGAATTTATTTAGATAAATTAGTTTTTTTACTGTTTATTAATTTTTTCCAAAGGTTAAATTAGTTAGCTTGGGATGACTAATTCTTGATATTCATATTATATTGAAATGTGAACTACGTACTTGAAAATTATATATTGTCTGTCTAGTATATAAGTATAATCAGTAGATAGAGCATAACTATACTTTGCATGGATCGATATGTATGTCTTTATATTATGTTACATGTATATTTATAAAGCTATATAATTAATGTATATATGTTTTGTCATTATTGTCATTATAATATATTGTATTATTATATTTATCTAATTATATTTTATTATATAGATATATATAAAATTACTATTTATCATATTAACTAAGTACTATATGGATATATATATAAATATATATATATACATATAGTTGTGATTAAATGTATATTGAGCCAAGAGATTATATTTTATAAAGTAATATAACAGACAATAAATAGTGGAGTAGGAAAGTAATAAGGTATTGTGAATTAATTTATATACCATCATCTAGTAAGGTATATCATAGTGATAATCGTAATTAGGGAATATAATAGTGGTATAATAATATATATATATAGTAACTATATAGGTAATATTAAGTAAATAAAACGTAACATAGAGATAACTACTACTTTAGAAAACGGGTCATCTTTGTAAGATGTTTACCAAAGTATAGGTATATAGTATATATATAGATAAGGATTGCTACTAGGATTATGTCTAACTAGATGGTATATATAAGATATTATCTACTCTATCCTCATTTACTTATAATATAGTTAATAAGTATTAAATAAATATATATAAATAAATATCTATCCTAAATATTATAAGAATTTATGGATAATAATATAATAAAGCAGACAGTGCAGCTATATTATACAATCTAATATATATAAGTATATACATTTTATTTGTAATATTATTACTATTTTATAATAATACTTAAGTTACTTGAGTCTAGGAATAGTCTATAATCAGTACTAAGGTTTATATTATATATATATAATCTATAGTATAGTGTATTTATAGGTTATACTATAGACTATAAGTGTGACAGGATAAGGATAAACTCTTCATTAATAGTGACTTTATTTATAGGCTATTAAAGACAATTTTTAAGCCCTAGTACTAGATAATAATATATTAGATTTTTCATTTTCTTGAAACTAGTGAATGTTCTATTATTACATCTATATCCCTAATAAAATATATATAGGTACTATACCTATCATATATTATAAGTATAGTCATATTTGTTTTTAATGTAGGTATTAAGTATCTTTTATTCCGCTAGGCTTTGTTACACCTCTTTAGGTGTGATATGAAACTTCATATTTGAAAAAGTTCTATATATATATATCTAATCCAATTGTTTATATTAGCTTCTTCTAAGACTGTGAGTGAGGGTGAGTAAATAAGCAATTATTTTTCGCTTATATAACTTTAATACCTCATAAATAAATATAATTATTCAACTTTATATATAATATTCTTACTAATCTGTAATAATCATAGTGTGTATAGGGTGCATTACCTAAATTTATAAACGGTTCAAGTAAGCATTGACAAATATGTAAATTAAATAGTATATACAAGGAATTAATAAATATATAGCTTAACAAAAGGTTCGTAGCCCTTGGTATTATGAAATTATGTATCGATCAAAGATGTAGTATCATAGTCAATACACAATGTAGATCATAGTTCTACGCTATAAGTCGATTTAGTGTATACTAGTGATGAAAATAACCAGCACTAACATCTGTAATAAGTTTTTATTCAGCAATGATAAAGTAGACATATTGTAAAAAGACTTGCTTTGGTTGTACATGTAGTAATATATATCCACATACTACCCACTAAAAGTATATATCTCGAGATCCTATAGCTATAATGATTGTTGTGATAATTGTTTGCAATATTATGAAAAGGAAGTATATATATATATATTTACTTTATTATATATTTATTTAAAGATTATTAATAAATTTATCAAGTCTTTTAAAGTGAAATTATTATTAATTTATTTATCTTAATTATATATATATATATAATATACATATAATATTTTCCAATATATATATGAGTATAAATATTATTAATTAATATTACTATATGGTTATTAGTTATTTTTTATTTATAATTATTAATTAATAATAATATATATTATATATATATTATATATATATATATAATATAAATATATAGTATATATAAATATATATATTACATATATATATATATTATTAATTAATATATATATATATATTAAATAATTTTGTAAGGGTATATTGTCTATATATAAAATTAATATTACTAATAGATTTCTAAAATATAATATTATTATAATTATAATATTATATTATTAATATATAATTAATATATATATTATATATATAATTATATATAATTAATTATATAATATATATTATTATATATATATATATATATATATAATATATATATTATATATTAATTAATATCTATAATATATATATTTGATATCTAAAAATTTATATTATAAAATATAATAATATAATATTATATTTAATATTAAATTATTATATATATATATATATTAATTAATTAATATATATATATATATAATATATATATATAAATATATATTATATAATCAATAATAATTAATTCCTATTAAATTCTCACTTTGTATGTAGTTCACACACCCCCAAACTTCTAGACATTTATAATATATAAAAATCTTTTATAAATAAGAAAATATATAATATATTTTAATATTTAATATATATATATTAAACTAATATCGTATTTGCATATCCATATTTTATATTCACTAAGTTAATGTGATATATATATATATAATATACTAGTTGTATAAAGTATTCCTGTTGAAACTTACGAGAATATTACATAAAAAATAGTAAAAATTTTGCCTAATAACATTCACAATCTATTCATTACTACACGATGCTGCCTCATTTATTATTCTATAATATATTATATATATATATATATATAAGTAATTTTATTATTAAATCAATGATCGATACTCACTGCACACTATTTCATAGAGTCGGTTTCAACTTGAAGACCAGTAGGAAATCCACGAGAAGAAATGTTGAAGTATAAAAGTTTATGCCCCTCTGAAATACATGATAAGGTATATATAATTTGTGATTGTATAAAGGGGATTTACATTATATTTTACAGGGACAAAAATCAAAAGGATAACAGAAGTTCAACGTCTTTTTTTAACACGAAAGTATATTTATTTATTACGTTTACGGGACATTTGAAAACAACACAACGGCCTATCTTCTATATTTTCTCAATATCGTGGAGCACGTCTAATTAAAATGACTAAAATTAAAAGCAGCTTCCTGGATAAACTTCAGTGCTTCAGATTATATTAGAAAACATTTTAACTATCATTATACTACAAAATTGTAAATCTGCCTGCTTTCTATGTTTGCTATGAAGCGAAATTTTCTGTCATATATTTGTTACCACTAAACCTCTGTCCCATCTTTTGGGGGTTCATTATCTAAGCAGCAGGTTCTTGGATAAGGTAAATTAAATTGTCTGTTTTCCAACCTATACCTTCATAGTTTTCACTACTACTACACATTAACACAGGCAACAACATACCCTTATGCAAAACCCTAGCACACTCGAGACTAGAGTAAATCCCTTTACATCCACCATAGGATTTTAAATTGGCACGCAGCCACCTCCTACAGTTCACAACTTCCATACCCATTCTGCATCATCCGTTCCCTTTTCACCCAACACACGCACACACACACACCAATATAATATATATATATATTATATATATTATATATATAAATATATATATATATAAATATAATATATTATATATAATATAGTATCTATATATACTATATATATAATATATATATAGTTATATATACTATATATTATATATTATATATAACTATATAAAATCCCTCCCTTGCATCTTCACAGCTGTGGGGGTAGGTAGAGTATGCCGATAATTAAGTGAGAGCTCGACAGAAAAAAAAAATTCCGGAATTTACAAAATAAAGGATCTTTAGTATATATCATATATATTAATCATCCAGCTAATTGAATTTCACCCGCGGAACGCTCCGTCACTTAATAGTACCATCAAACGTCTATTAATCTATATTGTATATTCAAAAACACCGTTCTTTTAGTACATACCACACTGGCCCACCCTCTAGCCATGCCTCCTCAAACAATTCTATAAGGAATTTAGTCCACACAAACCTAAATCATCACCTGGGCACCATAAATATAGCATCACACCTCACTCTCTTCTATTCTTCCTTCCAATCTAGACACCATCCTAATCCTATAAAACGAATTAAATAATGCAAAGAGCCATAACACATCGCATGCTCCATTTCGACTATTAATATTAAACCATTCACGTTTCGCTCTACATTTATTTTACACACACTTCACAATCGCGGGCATACAGTAACTTTTAATACCAAATCAAGGTGGGAAGGGTGCGAACCACCAACACTCCATAGTATCCACTTAACTACCCTTGCCAAAGAAGCTTCCCTATATCTCTGGTCTATACGCGCGGTTGCAAAAACCATAAAAAAAATAAAATTTATTCTTCTTCTTCTCTGTCCGTTTCTCATCATTCTGGTTTCAATGTGAAGATAATGAATTCACACATCCTGCTAACAGCCTTGTATCTTCGCCATCATTCCCTCGACACACCCCAGCCTGTTTCAACCAAAATACCGCCATATATCTTCCTACAACACTCATAAACTAACTCAACTATTAGTTACATACAGTCAGTTTCCCTTATTTCCACTCCCTTTATATAAGGATATCTCATTGACTGCTCTCTTCCAGATTCTTCGGAACTATAGCCCTCCGTAACGCTTTGTTGACATGACACGCACTTCCATTGTCCTAGTCCAATGACAATCTCATCTCATTCTGATCACCTTCAACCAGTAATTGTCATTTATACCCTACGATCTAATTCTTGGCGCAACCATACTAATTTAAGCTCATCCACCGAAAATACATATGTCTTTTTGCACGGCATTCAAACCCAACACACAAAATTCACAGGAGGAGTGTGCTGGGAAATCGACTGGCTGGGAGTGACAGAAGACAAAAAGTGGATTGAATCCAGTAAAATGAATGGCCTAAAGGACGGATAATCTCGAAGGAGTTGGGCAGAAGCGAGAAGAAAGGTGCAAAACAGGTATGAATGGCAGGGTTTTTGTATGTGGGTATGATTGTGGCTTTTGCCCAGGGGATGAACCCACAGTTACGAGAATAACCAACAAGTGAGTGGTTTGCCTGTGCGCAGTCTCCGTGAGCCTCAGGGTGGGATTTTTTCTGACTGCGACGCGGGGCTATAAAAGGGGACGGGTAAAGGTGGGGCTTCTTATTATTTATAAACATACTAATAATAAAATAATAATATAATAATATGAATAATAAATAGATAAATAATGAATAATAATATATATAATATATATATAGTATATTATATATATATATATATATATATATGAAATATTATAATATTAATATATATAGATATCATATATAATTATAAATATATAAATAATATATATATATGGTATAATATATATTAGTGATGATATATACTATATATACTATAGAAATAAAATAGCATATATTATGTATATATATATATATATGACGTACATACTTTCTATGATTTTGAATTCAGGATATAACTGAAAGCAAATAGAATCCATCCCTCCGTAGAAATGTTTAGAATCTCTCCACTCTTCGTCACTAGCAAGGCAGAACATCGTTTCATCTTCTGTAGTAATAAAAAGCAACGTTGGACCGTGGTAATCGAACACGTGGTGCTTAAATCTAAATAAACAAATTAGCATATTAATTTATTTACTTATTATTAAAAGTTTTCTGACAATCGCCGAAAGCATAATAAAAATTAGGATTAACGAAATTACTTAGAAAATTGGAATAAAAATTATTATTATTATTATCGTTATTACTATCTCATTTGATAGTATAAAAAAAAAGTAGAAATCAAACCAGGTTTATCTTTAATTCCCAAACAAGAAAACTTTTTGAAAATTACTAAATGCTAAAAACTGATTTAATAAAAATCTCTCTCTCAATTTAGTCTACGCTACTCTTTGCTTATATTTGTTATTCACACATTCATGCACCCGATAGAGATTTTTCAGCTATCAGTATCGCCAACAAGAACTCATTTGATGGGAAGAAAAGATAACGGATGGGATACAATAGTAGCAGGACTAGCATTGCTTATCTTAACCTAACCTAACTTAATGAGAAGAATTCTCTGAGCAAAGAGGCATACATATTTATTATACTACTAGGAAAAATTTCTAATACCATCGAGAGAGAATTTCTTTATTTCTTAACTAAACATATTTTATTTACTTGAGAAGTTGTATTTAAAAAGGTTGCTAGAGTTAGTCTAAACAGAGAGTTTCAGGAAGTAAGACGTGATTGAAGTTATTTTTTTTTTTTTTACAGTTAACACCACCGCTCACGGGCAGAGCCCAATTCAAACAGGGGATGTACTCAATTACGCCTGAGTAAAACGAAACTAAGCCCAAGAAGTGAATATTTTATTTTATAACGAAGAGGAATGTTAATTAAGGAAAGGAAAAACGCCAGAAATGATGGTAAGATAAAATCAGAAACATCCAACAGAGAAAAATAACTTTTGAAATGACAGGGGGGTGGGGCCACGGTTTCACAAAACAAAACCAAAACAAATATTTTTTTTTTTACGTCAAAAATTAAATTTATACGAGCATTTGTTATTAAAGCTCTATATTCTAAAGACTTGAAAGAGATGATAAAACAAAAAAAAAGAGCGAAAGAAAAACTTTAATTCATAAACAATAAGAATCAAACTTAAGAATTATTCACAACCTGTTAACATGAAAGCAAGGGCGGGGGGTCGGGCTTGCTAGAAGAAGCGGAAGGAAAGGACTTGTTTGAAAAAGAAAAAAAGTCCACTGTTGGGGAGGACGCAAGAAGGGGGAGGGAAAAAAACCCATGACACTAAATTCAGGGGGCAGTCCGGAGAAAACCACAAAGTCCCCCAGATCCCTTTCTTTTAAACTGCGGGGCGAATGGCCCCAAGCATGAACCAAAAAAAGGCGCAAGAGTGGTCAAGTCCAAAGTTTTTTCCGGATTATGGGCTTTGAGCTAGGAAGAGGGGAAAGGCCCTTTTAGGCTGACGGTGGGAAAAAAACGGGTCGTTTTCAAAAAACAATTTTGGGGGGCCTTTTCCCTTTCTGGGTTTTTTGGAAAAAAAGAATTGTGTTGGAATCTTTTCTCTTTGAACAAAGGAAAGATTCATCAAGTTCTCGGGCATAAAAGAAGGAAATTCGAAAAGGTCTATTCCTTTGGTTGTCCGGTGTGGACAGGGGGGAAAGCGGCCCCACACCAAAGCCGCGGAAAGTTCCAGTTTGAGACCAAAAAGGCTTTAAAAATCTATGGGATTTTCCTGCGTTGGCGGGGACCCGGGAGAGAAGGGATAGCTTCGTTTTCATCGTCCTATATGGAAAACCGAAAATCTGTAAAAACATAGGAATGTACTTCTTAGCCCGGGCGAGAGGGGGAGGGCGGCAGGAGGTTTTTCCAAAACAAAAGGTCCGATTGGGACACGTTCAAGCGAGCACCAGGGGGTTAGAAAGTGGCCTAGGGGGGGACTTGGTGTAACGGTGGACCTTAGAACGCTGGCAGGGAAGACAGGTGCGACACCAAGTTGCTGTGTCGGTATTGCTATCAGGCCATATATAATATACTATAATATAGTGTAATATATAATATATATATATATATATATATATATATATATATATATATTATATATATATATATATATAAATATATATATATAATATATATATATATATATATATATATAATATATATATTATATATATATATATGAGTGATATATATATTATATATATATATATGATTATATATATACGTATAGTATATATATACTATATATATGGGCGTAGGTACGGGGTGCTGCAGGGGGGCATTTCCCCCCCTAAAATTCTTGGCGAAATAAAAATTAATGTTTTATTTATGTTTGCCAGACGACTTTTTAAAGGTTTAGTAGTAGAAAAACTGAAAAAATTACATCAATCGATAGATTAATGAAGTACTTAATTAATAAAAGTATAGTTATTTTTTCTAAAAGTTTAATGTGTTTTCGTTTTCAGTATGGCTAAAGTCAACTAGCTTTGTGTTTTTATACAGCTGGATTCTTCTGACATTAGTGTCTCGCCAGAACTTGCAGTATGGTCGATAGCATTGGCTGGCTGCAAAGCTGCTAAATCAATCATGGAATGCGTGTCCGTTATTATTCAGCTGCAGACAACACATTAAAAAACAATTGCAGAAAATAAAGAATACTTACAGCAATTTTGAAAACAATAAAGAGTTGATTATAGTTATATACAAAGGTGGGCATTAACCCGTTAAAGCGTTAATCCGTTAATTAACTCGTAAAATTTTTCGTTAACTTTTAACGCTTTCGTTAATTTCGAAAAAAATTAACGGTCTATTAACGAGTTAAAATTTTCCCAAACATCCGTTAACCGTTAACTTAATTTACGAGTTATAAAATATTTTCTTATCAGATTTTAAATTGTATTAGATTCGATTATTAGTTAAGAGATAAACTTTTTTTTTTTTAAAATTCCAAACGCTCCTCTCAATAGGCTCAAAATTGTGCTTTATATTTACTGCGGTTATTATCCAGTTAGTAATGTTAAACAACAGTTGGAAAAAACCGAGTTTGAGGGATGTGCTTTACGTGTGACACCAACCCCCGTCAACTATATTCTCTATGTCTTAATACAGCACTTCCCTCAGGGATGTTGGAACACGCACATGCCTCACACAACCCTATTCCGAAAAAGCCGGAAAGTCGCTCTGATCCTTCTAACTATCGCCTATAGCTTCTCACTTGTATTCTATCTAAGATCTTTGAAAACCCTCTCAACTCTCACACTTCTTAACCATCTGGAATCTCATTCTCTTCTTTCCGACTCACGCAGTACGGCTTTTCGTGTAGCAAAGGTCTACTGGCGATAGACATTTCCTATTTAAACGATTATGGTTTTCCGCTCTTAGGCAAAGACTACTGGCAACTTGCGATCAAGTCGGCCGACCTTGACATATCCCTACAAGCACATTCACAGGTCATGACGCCATCACTATGCCTCTCCAGGCTACCCCTCCTTCCATCTTCTTCTTTGCTTACTTATTCTGCTTTCTTTCAAGTTCGCTAAATGACGGCTGATGCGTTGATGGGAGCGATTCTTCTTCTTTCTGTCAATAGTAGGATTCTTCAGGGTTTCGGTCGTGGTCATCTCCTACTTTATTCTACTTTTCATTAAATATTTTCTCACCTGCAATCTAACTCTATCCCACTCATTGCCGATGACTCGACCCTCATTCTTCAACTCATTTCAATTCTGCTCCATCCTTCTTTTACTTCTAAATTGCCTCTCGTCCTAATTTTTCGATTCTATTCTCGCTGATCGGATAGAAATTTCGGAGGGGTCGTCTCAAACGCTTGTTGAAATTCAATCCTTTAAAAACTCAACTTCTACAAATCTCCCTTTCTAAGACCCCTTCCAACTTCCTATCTCCTTTCGACGGTTCTCTCGGTCTCTCCTGTGACAATATAAACATCCTTGCCTTACATAAAACAAAAAAATGTCTTTGGAAACCTTCACATCACCAACGGTTGCTAGGCGGCCTACAAGAAACTGGAATTCTGTTTAGGACTGCGAGACTTTTGTCCTCTTCTCGTTACTCCAGCTATACAAGGGTCTCATCCGCCTTGTATGAGAGTACTGTTCTCATATCTGGGTAGGCTCTGTTTCACCCGGCTTTTGGTCAGGGTCGGAGTCAAAAGCAAAAAGGCTTAGATAAACTGTTATGTACTTTCCAGTTTACACTTGAACCTCTATCTTTGCGGCACGCGGATGTTAGTGCTTTATCTCTCTTCATAGGTATCGCAGCGGCAGGTGTCGAGGAAACTTACACTCGCGTACCACACCATTTACGACGCCCTAGTCAGTCACCCAAGGGTGCTGTACCTCTGCGCTATGATTTGTCTATAGAAGTGGGGCGGGCATAACTCCAGGCTAGTTTGCTGCGGTTTTTTCCTTTTTTCCTTCCACCACTGTTCTGTGGCAATTCTCTTCCATCTTCTGTGTTTCCTGGTGAATTTAATCTCTTCACCTTTAAAAGCCTGCGTCTGTATTCATCTGCGTAATTTGCGCTAGCCGGATGAAGCTTTTGGCTATTGCAACATTACCCTCCTTAATAGGAATCTGCTCTGTGAGTGGTGGTGATAACGTAAAGAAAAAAAAAAAAAAAAAAAAAAAAAAAAAAAAAAAAAAAATAATAATTGAAGACGGTTAACGTAACGCATTAACGTTAACTTGCGCTTACATTTCTTACCGATAAACGCCCTTTAATGATAACGCGTTAATTTTTTTTTGTTAACGATTAAGAATTAACGACGTTAACTTTCCCATTAACGGTTCGCCCAACCTTGTATCATATATATATATATATATAATATAGTATATTATAGGATATATATAAATATATATATATATATATATAATTATATAATATATATTAAATAGTATATATAATATATATATATTATATATATATATATAATATATA
>JABUQX010070562.1:0-10000 GCA_015478945.1 Trachelipus rathkii | reverse complement strand
GTGGAAGGCCAGAATTTCATCCTCGGCTAGGGCGACAGTTTGTAGAAAGTTTGCTTTTGGAAGCTATCCAACGACACTCTCTATGTGGAGGGGTTTCATGAATAAAAGTACTGCCTTTTACTCTTTATTTGTAGGAAGCATTTAAGACCTCGGAACATAAATTCAACAACAAATTCGTCCCAACATGGGACCCAAACCACACAACCTGTTTCAAAACAAAGAATTTCGAAATAAATGAAATGTCCCCACAAATTACAGTACAATAATGCGGAGTTAAAATCATATATCAGAACTTTACAAAATTAAGAAATTGAATACATTTATAAAAGTAATATAATAAAATATATATATCATTATAAAATTGTTGCACTCATTAACAAAGTAATTGCAATATAATAATTAATTTAATATATAACACCAATTAAAACCACTTATGTTTATTATAAAAAATGAATGAAAATATAGAAATATTTCAAATGACCCATTTTCACTTATCATAACCTCAATTAATTTTTGGATCACCGCTGTGATGTTACAAATAATATGTACTAAATTAGAATGCCAATTTACCTTCACTAAACTTCAAGTAGAATCTTATGGAGCCATGGAAAATGATTTATGCACCCGCATAAATAAATACTGCCTGTTTTTATATTTCAAAGGGAAAAATATACATTAAAATAAAAGTATGTGAAATGGTAAAAAGAATGCATGTACAAACTATATATATATATATATATATAATATATCTATATAGTATGTATATACACAAATGTTTTATATAGATACACAAGGGTTGGGTAGGTAAAAGTAACTTTGGGAGAATATATTTTTTTCTTGCTTCAAGCAAAAGACGCACTCTACTTTCACTCTATCCTTTCGTATCCTTTTACAAGAACAAACGCTTGGCTTGGCTTTAGCAAGACGAATGAAGTAGCTTCACTAAGATTTTGTGAGCCAACCTCGATCCTTTCCTGTCGTGAGGGAATGGAAAATGCAAGGGGGAGTTTTGTTTTGCAAAGTTAACACGATCTGTTTTGTACAAAGAACGTTCGAGAATGAAATTGTTTTGGTTTTGTACGAAGTGGCAATCATAAACCGGGTTTTCTCGTCTTGTGATAAGTAATTTTCAGAGATCTTAGTGGAAGCGTCCTTTTGATCATATTAATGACAATTGTGCGTATTGGCAGATTTCCTAATGCGGAGGTGATTGTGTTGTTCAAATGAAATGTTTTCTTTTTATGATTCAGAATTGAAATCGTGGGAAGCGAGTAGAGGATGTGGTCTGTTGAAACTTGCTAAAGGATTTTATAAAACATATGGTGTCTACGACAGTTAGTTGGTTTCCCAAATATTGTTTTGTATTCCTACAAAACTAGAATATCCGCAACTCTGTATATAGGTAGTATATGATATATATAATAAAATATTATAAAATATACATATATATATATAAGTAAAAATTCTAATCAACCTGATATATGTAATATATAGATATCTTAATTGTGTAGTGAGTATCATTAATAATTACTATCACTATATTATTTCCCATATATTCACAGAAATATATTATAATTAATATATATTAATATTAATATATTATATTATAATATATATATATTATTAATATAAAACTAATTAATTATATTTTCACTAATATTTATACATCAACTTTTAAAGTTCCATATCTTTGGGAAAAGGTAAGAAATCATAAATAGTACCTTAACATTTTTTAAGGTTAATATATGGTTAGTTAATCATCATTTTAAGCATATTACCTCTTACGAAGCATAGTTTGATTTATTTCACAGGTAGTCTACTTTAGAGGGTTATGTAACTACAATATCTAGCCTGACAACTAATACTTACTCACACACACACACACAACTAAGGCTCAATTCCATAAACTAAATCCCCCTTCCCACCTGTCAGAATTCTTCTTCTCAGTCTTATCCACATCACCCGAGCACACACACAACACACGCCACACACACGAACAAGTTTTGAATAACCTAATTTTAACAATAAAAAATACTATACATTCTAGTACTACTATACTGATTAGTGTATATATGATACCCAATATATATATTATAATTAATACTAATGATGAGAGGTATACTCATTATATACCAATACTTAGCCTTCATATATACATCATCGCAACTATATCTCTCTTAACAATGGCGACAGTTTTACCATCAAGAGACTAATGGATATCAAAAAAAATCTCAGAACGTCCTAGCTTTCCTTGGACGTGCTGACCCCCTTGCTAGTGTCACCGTAGAGTCAGTCTCAGAAGCTCCAATTATGATGAGTACGCTAAAGAGTTTTCGCACCTCATGGTGCTGGTGTTTTTGTAATCATGATATCAATTCTTTACTCTCATGTTAAAATTATATTACATATTTAAAATTACTCTCACTTTTTTAAAGGGGCATATCGGGCCGACGGGCAGGACAGGAGGGGGACGAAGTCCCTGCCCATATACAACCGTTCAGTCTCCCCGCCTCGGAGGCGAGGAGACCCTGACTCTTGCCATCTTCTCTGATTCAACTCTTGGCTATTCCTTTCAGTATCAAAAATAACACACCTAGAGAGTTTTGGGCAACGCGCCTTGTGATCGCTACTACTTGCCTGTAAGGAATCGTGTAAAGAAAAAAGTGATTACAGTCTGTTCGTATCACTAATTTACGAGCTTTAACTTCAATTTTATCAAAGTGGACGTTCCCATAGCAACTTGTGCCTTTACAAAACTGAATTAACCGATAGTATGATTCGAACCGGAAAGCATGTAATCGATTTTTATGTCGAATGATTTCACAGCAAAATTAGGATGTTGTCAGAAATTGTTTTACCAGCAAAACAATTTTTTTTAAATCTAATAGGATACTCCGGCTGTGTTAGTTTGTTCCATGTTCCGTAGTATAGTTGAGAACCTCACAGGCATGGGGGTACGACGGGGAGGACTCGATCGCCCCATCTGTCCCAACCGGTTCGCTCGAGTACCCCTTAATAAAAAAAAAGTGAGAAAAGAGTATCCAAAATATCCTACAGAATTAAGTTTTGCCGAATTTTGGTATCAGATACCCCTCTAAATTTGCTTAATGTAGAGTGTAGAGACCTTTCTAGTCTAAACAACACTAACACTAGCAGTAAGTGTTATCCAGGCGAGCTCAGCGAGAGTACTTTTAAAACTTTTTAACTCGTACCTTATAAAAGGAGAGTCTTCTAACGGTGATTCGCTACATAGGTACAGGATCTAGTGTTTTTGAGATAATAATATAATATTTGTATGTATTACTTAAGTGCAAAGTCACATTATATATATATATATAATATATATATTATTAATTATAATATATATAATTATAATATATATTATATATATTATAAATATTATTTAATATATATATATATATATTATATATAATATATATATTAATATATATATAATATATATAATATATAATATATTAATATAGTGTAATAATCTGTATTTTTTGAATACTTCTAAATATATATATATATAATATTATTATTATTAACCATTGCACTTCATGTAAATAACAGGAATATTTAAAACCTTTTTATTAGGAAATATATAATTTATAATTCATATAAAAATATCTGGAATATTTTAATTTACAACCATAAATCCAAAGGTGTTTTTTTTATAGTATTTTATACATAATTGATTGACGTCATGCCGATAACATTATGTACCTTTATCTAATTATATTGCCCATTTCTTTTTACTTAACTATTTTGTAAAACCTCTGTATGAAAAAAGGGGCGTTGGTTTTCGTTTATTTCTTAAAATTGGTTACAAATTTCATACGAATATAAAATTAATAATAATGTGTTGTGGTGAGCATTGAATAATATGGTAATAACATCTTATTTCGATCCAACAAAACTTTTCTTGGCCTAGTTAACATTGGTACGCTGCACGCACCCTACTTGGATAGGTAGTAACTGTCCCTAACTGTAAAACGGTGATGTGAGGTATCTGTCCTGTATGCACCGATCCTAAACTTGAACTCATGCAAGGATCCTGCCGCGCCTATTCATTGGGAGTGAATGGGTATAAGTCTGTTGGTCAGTTGCCTGAAACATGTGGTGGGTGGTATGGTGACTCTGTAAAGTGTACCGATACCGCGTAGCTATGAATCAGGATGGTATAGATATTCTTCCTAGCTTGGAGAGCCGCATGTATGTGATCTGAGTGTCTTACCATTTGAATCCGACGCATGATAGTTGTATCAGATCCTAAACTGCGCAAGGACAAGCGGTGACACCTACACACACACACCTACCACACACACACACCACACCTTGGTTTCATAATTCAAAATATAACCAGGAAAAAACCCATGTAGAACTCGATCCCTACCCCCTTTGGCAAGTGCAGGTCATTTAGCTCACAGATCCACGCTAAGATCAGAGACCGAGGGAACCTTTAAATCAATCAATATAACATTAAATCCAGATTTAAATTAATATGGTGATAAAATTTCAAATAGTTTATAATTAATAAATAATTTATTATAAATAAATCATAAAATAAATATAATTAATGTAGTTAATAAAAAGTAATATTTTAAACAAATGAATATATAATTATATATTTTAACTGTATAGTGTTAGAATATATATAATGCATTATATATATAGGTTGATTGATATTGATGAATATTTGGATAAAGTTATGTTTATATTATATATATATATATATTATATGTTAAATATAAGCGTATTTATTGGATGTATATAGGTTAATCTAGTTTTACGAAGTAATTTGATAGAGTGAGTATATATATATAAGAGCTATTATATGTAATTTAAGTATAATACCATTATTATATATTATATTATATAAGTATAGCAGTAAAGGTATGAATATGATTAAAGAACTGGTAGAATACTAGTTAGTGATAAATTATATTAAGTATTATAGCTAATAGTGGATAATATAGTTATTATTATTAGTAAGTATTATTATTATTAGTATAATAAAGTCTTATGTATATTATTAATATATAATATAGTATTTAGGTATATATATATATAATATATATTATTTTTAAGTATATACCGAAAAAGAGTGCGTATCGATATAATAGTATAATGACTTTAGTAGATAATAATATATAAAAGTGAAACTTGATATAATATATATAGTGTATTATAATATATATATATTGAGCATATCTTTTGAAACGCCACGTGCTACACAACGGCTAGTCGACACAGACACATACAATACACTCCTAAAAATGACCAGTCATATCAATTATAAAAGCCAAATCCTGAATCTATTCATTGTTGTTTAGTTCAAGTATTATAATAATAATAATAAATTTTAATAATAATAATAAATTGTATATGGTAATTACTATATGAATATCTTTATACTACATTTGTATAATACTAATAATATACTATATATATAATATATATATATATGAACTATATAATATATATATCTGAATACATAGATAATAATTGATAGTTATAATATACTATATACGTAGT
This sequence comes from Trachelipus rathkii, assembly GCA_015478945.1. Lineage (NCBI taxonomy): Eukaryota > Metazoa > Arthropoda > Malacostraca > Isopoda > Trachelipodidae > Trachelipus > Trachelipus rathkii. The sequence goes on along the minus strand of JABUQX010070562.1, from coordinate 4,462 downwards.
ACAGTAAATATATAGTACTAAAATATATAATTAATCAAATATGTTAATTATAGGTTTATTTTATTGAGGATATTGCTTATACTGCACGTTCCTTTGTGAGCAAAACACCACGCTCGGCGTACCCTACACATCACACCACACACGCACACACACACACACCACACACAACCACAACACACACACACACCCAAACACATGTATAATATAATAATAACTATAATAGTAATAAATAATTATTAAATATAAGTATTAATTAGGAATTAACTAATAATCGTTTAATAATGAAGCTTTTAATTATAGATTGACATAATAATAATAATAATAATAATAACTAACAATAAAATCAATAACAATAGAGCTTAACTTAATTATACAATAACAAAATAACAATATACTCTAATTAACAACTTACAATACGAATGTGTGGTGGTAGGACTTCTGAATGGAAAATCTAATCAATAATATAAATAATAATTAATAATAATAATATAAATGAGAATAAATAATAATAATTTGAATTAAATATATATCATGAAGATAAGAGTCTAATAGTTTATAGTAAATGTACTTATAATATATATATATTATATATAATTATATATTATATATAGTATACTTATGTTATATAATATTATATATATATACTATATATATATATATAGATTATATATTATATATATATATATATATTATGATATATATATTATATATGTAAATATATTAAAATTATAATAATATTATAGGTAGTTCTATAATAGTTATGATAATTGTTTTAATTTAATATAATAAGCTAGTAGTGTGTGATAAGTGATATATATATATATATAAATATATATATTATATATAAGGCCTATATATAACTATATATATATATATATATTAAAGTAGTATAATTCTGGTGTGATTTTGTTATTGTCTCCTAATTGTGTTATATTATATATATATTCAATATCTTATTATAGTATATATTAATAATATTATTTATTGTATAAGATCGTAGTATAGGTTATGAAAGTAATATAATTAAAGGTATATTAGGAGCGAACAGCGTGGAAGCACAATAAATAATATAATAATAATAACTAAGTAATATTAATAATAATAATAATAATAATATAATAATAATAATAATAATAATAATAATAATAATAATAATATATAGTATTACTACACTCACACACACACACAACAAACACACACACACACACGCAACACCCACATAGGCTACTTAATAACACATACACCCGCCGTAGATCACACTACACCTACACACCACACACACACACTCCAGCACACCACAACACATACACACAAGGATACCTAGGACAATATCATACAGACGCTTCATACAGTTAGACACATACACCTATACCAATAGAACATACACACACCTACACCTAACACCTTTAGACAATCTCGCACGCGACATAGGACACATGGAAGAAGATAACCCACTTACTACTGACACACAATACACACACTACGCTTACACGAGAGCGCGAGCGAGCTCGACTAGCACCTACACCCAAGCCATAGACACTCTTACACACTTACACTCACCCATAGACCACCTTATTATATTATTACAACACTTGAGCACTGCCCAGTGAAGACACTTACACTCACCTATAGACACTATTAGCAACTCACTTGCGTTGTATTCTCTTTACACACACAACGCACACACACACGCATACACACATACACACTCACATATATTGGTAGTGCCTCAGCTTGATGCCTCAGCTTTGAGTGTAATCTCTCAGAACTTATGAATGCCTCAACTTGGATGCCTCAATATCTTGATTGTCACCCAGCGTGGTAAATGCTAGCTCTTGATGGCTTCGACACTTTGATGTGAGGTCAACTTGTGCAGGACTCAGCTTATTGTATGGATTAATCTTGTTGGCTTCAGTTCTCATGGTTCATCTTTGCATAGAGGTCATCTGTGAGACTTTGCTAATATAATATGATGAGCGAGCCCGTTGATATTGATGAGTATATACTTTAATGACTATACTATTGTCGAGTTGCTACTTTTCTTGAAGTTTCAATGCTTTGATGACCCAGATATGTATTGATATGATCAGAGCTCTTGTTGAGTTGCCCAACCCTGAGCCTAGGAATAGTCGCTATATTGGATGGTCTACCCCTAGTTATAAGGTATGAGGATTCGATGGGTGTTATATTACAAGTGCTAGGATGCTTCCTAGTATGAGTTAGCTTTTTCTAGGCCTTCCTTGAAACATAGAATTAGACTAATATTGAAGCCACACCTATGTTAAAGGTATGAGGAGTTGATGGCGGTATATTATAAGTTGCTAGGATCCCTTCCTACTATGAGTTAGCATTTTCTATCTTTTTCTAACCTGACCTACATCTTTGACACCACCTATATTGATGTCTTCCCCTAGGCCATAAACGGACTACCAGGACGCAGCTGAGCCTCTGCGCAAAGGACAGTCAACCCAGCCACCCGCGGTCCCGACCAACGCGTTCCCGGCCCGCCGCGTGGCCGCAGGCGCATATTTCCGCGTTCCCGCCCGCCAGCGTGCGCCCGCAGGCGCAATATTTCGCGTACCCACCCGCCGCGTGCGCCCACAGGCGCAATATTTCCGCGTACCCACCCGCCGCGTGCGCCGCAGGCGCAATATCTGCGTGCGAACGAGAAAATAAGAGGACATATGTCATATGAGTCATTCATTTTTACTTCTTACTTCAATTTTATTTGCTTAAAAACATTTTGCTGTGATCGCTTAAAACTGTAGAGCTGCATTAAAGTCTATTATTTTTTTAGTGATTAATTATGAGTTTGAGATCCGATATTTCATAGGCTCTCATCTCAACAATGCTATAGAGATATTTCCAAATTTAATGATTTTCAAATGTTTATCACTTAGAGATGTCATTTCTATTTTACTTCATTAACTTAAAACATTTAATTAAAAAACATATTTTATTATACTTTTTACAGCCCTTAAAGCAGTAAAACATGAATAATCAATAGACTCAGCTGTGTTCGTGAGCACCAGAGGGAATATAGTAAGGCTGAAATATTTTTACTTTTTTACTGATTTGAGCTCGCATACTCTCATATATTTGATTGAACATTATTTTTTATGTATATTAGCCTCTTTTAAGTTAATACTTTTTAATTTAATGAAATTTTAATAGATAGAATTAGTATGGTAAGTAAGAAAAAAACCATGAGATTTGTGAATGGCATGAAGGTGGCTGGTGCCAATTAAATCAGGATGGCTGGTGATGCTGATATATTAAACATTTTATTTTACCACAATTGTACGAAATTTTTTATTAAACACATATACTTTACAGACCTTAAAGCAGTAAAACAGTAAATCAATAGAGGTGACCTATCAAAAAAGGAATTATTATGCTTTTTTTTACTTGCTACTGCTTTACTTCATATGTTTTACTGCTTTATAACTCATATATTTATTAACATTAAACAACCTTAAAGCAGTAAATCAGTAAATCAATAACGCTGTTGGCTAGCAACAAAGGGGGTTTAGTAGGCTTTTATTTTACTGCTTTACTGCTTTAACTCATATGTTTTACTGCTTTACTGCTTTAACTCATATGCTTTACTGCTTTAACTCATATATTTATTTAACATTATTATGCTTGTTCTTTTATATTTTTTATTTGTTTTAATACTTTTTATTTATTATATTTCTTCTTATTATCATATTTCTTCATTTATTTATTTTTATTAATTATTTTTTTATTTACATTCTTTGTCTCATTTATTTTTATTTATTTTATTATTTTTTATTTTTTTTTATTTTTTTTTATTATTATACTTAGTGTTATTTACTTCATGCCTATGTATTATTATTATTTTCTATTATTATACTTAGTGTTATTTACTTCATGCCTATTGTTATTATAACACCACAAACACATACAACACACCCACTTACACCATACCACACACACACACAAAACACACCAAACATTATCAAATAATTTCTTTTGTTTGATTATAACTTATTCTTTCTAAATACATGTTATGTTTTAACGATGCCGCAATTACATTTATATGACTACATGAATGTTAGATCTCAAATTTATTTCATTTGTTTCTTAAAACTTCTATATAAATCAATCATTATCTTGAAACAAAGAATTATTATTAACTGTTAATACTTTTGTTTATAAATTTTATAACTTTCAAGTATTTTAAAATAATTTTACTAAAGAATTTTATGAATTTATTTAAAAACATATATTTTACGTACCTTTAAAGCAATAAATCAGAAACGTAAGGAAACCTACAGCCCCTTACACCAAGCCTATGCCACGTTTTGATCTATCGACTTACTGCTTTACATTTCATCTTATCATGTTAATAAGTTATAAAAAATAACAAAATAAGCTCTTCTCTGCTAACATAAACATGTATTTTATTAAAATCTTCTAGGGTTTCTATTATTTAAAA